>CM077291.1:49335609-49340609 GCA_039654925.1 Anguilla pacifica
GCCCTCCTCCCGGCCACCTCCTGATTACCACGCCCACCTGTGACAGTGCCACGCCCCCCACCCCCACTCCGCAGCCATGGGGAGGAAAAAGATTCAGATCCAGAGGATCACTGACGAGCGCAACAAACAGGTGAGACTCCACCCCGCATTTGCATTAACTGACAGGTGAGACTCCACCCCGCATTTGCATTAACTGACAGGTGAGACTCCACCCCGCATTTGCATTAACTGACAGGTGAGACTCCACCCCGCATTTGCATTAACTGACAGGTGGGACTCCAGCCCACATTCACATTAACTGACAGGTGAAACTCCACCCCATATTTGTATTAACTGACAGGTGAGAATCCGCCCCTACATTTACATTAACAGACAGGTAAGACTCCACCCATATTTACATTTACTGACAGGTGAGACTCCACCCCATATTTACATTAACTGACAGGTGAGACTCCACCCATATTTACATTAACTGACAGGTAAACCTGCACCCCATATTTACATTAACTGACAGGTGAGACTCCTCCCCTTCATTTACATTAACTGACAGATGAGACTCCAGCCATATTTACATTAACTGACAGGTAAACCTGCACCCCATATTTACATTAACTGACAGGTGAGACTCCTCCCCTTCATTTACATTAACTGACAGGTGAGACTCCAGCCATATTTACATTAACTGACAGGTGTGAGACTCCACCCATATTTGTATTTACTGACAGGTGAGACTACACCCCATATTTACATTAACTGACAGGTGAGACTCCACCCATATTTACATTAACTGACAGGTAAAACTGCACCCTGTATTTACATTAACTGACAGATGAGACTCCTCCCCTTCATTTACATTAACTGACAGGTGAGACTCCACCCATATTTACATTAACTGACAGGTGAGACTCCACCCATATTTACATTAACTGATAGGTGTGAGACTCCACCCATATTTTTATTTACTGACAGGTGAGACTACACCCCATATTTACATTAACTGACAGGTGAGACTCCACCCATATTTACATTAACTGACAGGTGAGACTCCACCCATATTTACATTAACTGACAGGTGAGACTTACAAATTTACATGTAAGCTGTCTTGACTCCCGTCACCTGGTGTCATGGGGTGGAAACAGTGCCCTGCTCTACTGTAGCCAGACGGTCGGCTCCTTCCATCCTCCCAGCTGTCTCGTTCTAGAAGATTCCGGTTGATGAGAGGTATATCCCTGTGTCGTGTTCAGTTCTGAATTTCGAGAGGAGGTGTGTCACAAGCAGCTTTGTCTCTGGCCGTGCCCTATCACGCAAAACCAGCTCCTCCGGTAGACCGACGGAACAATCAGTGTTAAGAATGCAGAGTTGGTCGTCTGGTCGGCATTGAGCGTCTGCGGTAATGTTCCTGTGGACCGGACCCCTGGGGGTGCACCGGTACTGACAGGCAGGTGAGACTGACTGGACCCATGAAACAGGGAGGCGTGTCACATGTAACAGGGAGGTGAGAATGGGGGAGGGGTTTTTTAGAGTAGAGGTGGCATTGAGAATGGAAACTTCTTGTTCTGACTGCAGTCAGCTGGTCCGTTTGGCTGTCATTTCTGGCTCTCTGTGTCTGTCCATCTAATCAGTCTCTTTTGATGCTCCTACAATCCACTGAGCCCCCTTTGACCTGCTCTGCTACTTTGGTCAATGGACTTATGGGTATTTTATGGATAAAAACATAACGTACCCACCCGACACACACGCACACACACACACACACACACCCACTGACCTTCTGTCAGCCCAAAGCTAGCAGCTCACTCGGCTCTAGAACGTCTCCTGTGATGCAGCCTGAACTTTGACCCCAGTACAGGCCGCAGATTTTCACATTGGGAAAAGCTTGCTCCAACTTCCCAGAAAGTTTATGGGAACCGGAAATAATTAGGAGAGGGAGTGGGGGGGGTTGCTTTAGATGGTAACACCAAGGAGAGCTCTGGAGAGTAGACCTGTATCACAGCGGAATCGGTTATCGGAAGTGTTCGTCGAAGCAGTGTATCACCTCTTCCGGTTTTTGCTAGCGGTGTGTTCAACATGGCATCGGGATATCTGTACACATAATCTGTGTGCTACACATGTACACTTTATGATGACTTTATGTTGATGAGGCTGCTTTACTCTTACTGCACGTATTATGTACACCATTATGATGACTACGGGGGTGTTGTACAATGGGCAGTGTGCAATTTGTTGGTTGATGGCAGTCTGTATGCAGTGTAGATATTGTGTGTGTGTGTGTGCATGTGCATGGGTGACAGCCGGGTACCATATGCATGTATGTTATTCGTATTTTAACAGCAGATACTGTATGTGTCCACGACAAATTTCCTTCGGGACAATAAATTCTATCTTATCTTATCTTACATCGCTTCTCAAGTTCACTTTTGACTTTGCCGAAATTTGGCCAAGACGATGTGGTGCGATTAGTGAAGGAGCAGTCACATGTCAAGGGTTCCAAGCTGGACCAAGGCTACAAGTTGTTCTTTGAGCAGTTTGTTTTTAACTATAGAGGTAAGTTAATTGCAAACATAACCTGGTCTGATAGCTAGGTAGCTTGTAACAAATCTGCTCGCTAACGCTAATTATAGCCAGTAACTACGGACTATTTATCGAACATAATGTAGCCGGCATAAATACAGTATAGGATGCTGTTTTTGAGTTTTAAACTCTTAATAGAGTATGCCGATTTGCAGTATTTGGGTAGATAAATGAGTTGATATTATGTCTGCAGCAAGCCGCTTCCATTCAGTGTGCGCAACGTTAGACACTCATTTCATGTTATCAGCTGTCAGTAACTAAGACTAACATTAGCTTTCAGCAGGCGAAGTTGTAAGTTATCAGTTGTCAGTAAGCTGTGCATGCCGCATACGAACGCGCTCCCACGGACCATATTAAGAGGAGGACCTTCGTCCTCCTTATTAACTTCACCCAGGTGCTCCGCGTTTCTTTGTCTTTCGCGAAATCGTGAAAACCAAGGTAACGATGCCTCTGCTTTGAGAGAGAGCAGCCAGGTACGCTGCAGTAACACCGGCGAGAGGATTCAGCCGTTGCTTCTCGATAAACCTTAAGTACAGATACGCTGCTTCACTCAATTCCAACCTCCCGGAAATAGGAAGTGTGATAAAGGCCTGTTCTCATCCATTATTGGTCCTGTCGCCAACGAACACATCTGGGGCCAGTATCACGGAGTCTCCATTCAGAATTGAATTTAGTTGAGGATTAGACTTAATCTGTGTGTGTAATACTGGCCCACAGATCTTAACAGAGCCACTTGAGTGCATACCTTTAAGATACCTTGTCACCATGGTAACAAGGAGGCTTGTGGGAAAATGCATTCTAAATGACAGACATACATTTTCCGAAGCAGGTCTGTTTCATTATCTTGCAGTCTCTTTTTAACATTGTTTAAATGCATATTTTGGCATTCCCTGCGATAGATTGGTGACCGGTCCAGGTATTTCCTGCCTCTCGTCCAATGCATGCTGGGATAGGCTCCAGCACGCCCCACGACCCTGATCAGGACAAAGAGGGTATTGACAACGGGTGGATGTATGGATGGATATTATATCATTAGTTTTTATTAAGGTGACAATGTGCTGGTCAGTGTAATTAATGCTCAGTATAACACAATGTGATGTAATGTGATGTCACCCTCACAAGCTACAGTCAGTCAGGTGTAAAAACGGCTTGTTCTGTCTTTAGCAGATAAACACCAGCCAGCTGCTCTGTTTGCTTTCTGCTGTCGTTCTTCTCCTTCTTTCTTCTCTCTTTCATTCATGTCTTTCATTCCCTAAGAGACTCCAGAGTGCTTGTCCCACTTTCCTTTGTGCTTGTCTGTGTGCGTGCGTGCATTATGTGTGTGTATGTATGTGTGTACGTGCGTGTCTGTGTATGTGTGTGCATGTGTGTTTGTGTGTGTATGTGTGTCCGTGTGTGTCTGTGTGTGTGTATGTGTGTGAAAAACACAGCAGGGAGAGAGACATCTACAGTATGTGACATGGCAAGAGATTGAGCAACCCTGGTGCTCAACTCTGGAGTGGCACAGATGGGAATTATCTCTCTCTCTCTCTCTCTCTCTCTTTCATTTTTTCTCTCTCTAGTTCTTTCTCTCTTTCTCTTTCTCTCTCTCTCTCTTTCTTTTTCTCTCTCTAGTTCTTTCTCTCTTTCTCTTTCGCTTTCTCTCTCTCTCTCTCTCTCTCTCTCTTTCTCAAAGGAGAAGCACATTTTTCTGCGCTTCTCCTTTGATCCTGCCTGACACAATCCCACAATCCCTCAGCGTGGAGCATAGTGTGCAGAAATGCGCCGTTCCCCCCCCCCCACCCCCCACCCCTATGGCCGTGCAACGCTTCGCTTTGTTATCACTGCTCAGTTATTCAGCTGCAGATCAGGTGTTACTGTGGCCCCCAGGCTCTGGGCCCCCTGGTTGTGGCCCCCAGGCTCTGGGCCCCCTGGTTGTGGCCCCCAGGCTGTGACCCCTGACTCCTGACTCTCAGGGTCCGATGGTGTCAGACGTCCTCCCTCCGCGTGTTTGATCTGAGATATTTTTTTTATTTTCTCTTCCCACCCTCTCATCCCTCCATCCTTTTTTGCCCTGTTTTTACTCTCCCCTCTCTCACTTTCCTTCTTCTCTGCATTGTACACTCCTCTGCTTCTCTCTTCCCCGTTTATCCCAAATTCAACATTTCTTCTATTGTTCTATCATCCGTCCCCTCTTCTTCCCATCCCTCTCTCTCATGCTCTGCGTTGCTTCCCCTCTATGTCTCTCCACCTTTCTTTCTCAACCTTCCTCTTTCTGTCTCTCACCCTCTCTCTCTGTCCTTCTCTCTCCTTCCCCCTCTCCCTCTTTCTCTTTTCTGTTTCCATCTATCTCTATCCCTCCTCCTCTCTATCTCCCTCTCTCCCCTGTTTCTTTTTGTCTCTCCCTCTCCATCTATCTCTATCCCTCCTCCTCTCTATCTCCCTGTTT
>CM077291.1:49345609-49498109 GCA_039654925.1 Anguilla pacifica
AGAACTGATTGCAGTTTTGGAGAGAGAGAGATTCATCCCCTGACGATGCACAGACTTTAACCGATCACATACCACCCACTGGATGATTCATAATCACACGCTCTTCAACTTTAAAAAGAAAGTTTGGAAAATATGCGTTCCTTTACAAAGTGAATTCCAGATTCCTGTCCTCCCTGTTTAAAAGACAGAGAGAGAGAAGGGGGGATGTATGAAGGGTAAATGAATGAAGAGAGTGCCAGAAAGAAGGATAGAGAGATGGAAAGTAGTGGGAGAGAGATAAAGAGAGAGTGGGTATGACTAAGGGTGATGGTGTGCCTACCATAGCCTAGCCTAATGTCGCGCAGATAAGACTACCATAGCCTAGCCTTGCTGAGTGCAGACAAGACTACCATAGCCTAGCCTTGCTGAGTGCAGACAAGCCTACCACAGCCTAGCCTAGCCGAGCGCAGACAAGCCTACCATAGCCTAGCCTAGCCGAGCACAGACAAGCCTACCATAGCCTTGCTTAGCCGATCACAGACAAGCCTACCATAGCCTAGCCTAGCCGAGCACAGACAAGCCTACTATAGCCTAGCCTAGCCGAGCACAGACAAGCCTACCATAGCCTTGCTTAGCCGATCACAGACAAGCCTACCATAGCCTAGCTTAGCCGAGCACAGACAAACCTACCATAACCCAGCCTAACTTAGTGCAGAAAAGCCTACCACAGCCTAGCCTAGCCTAGCCGAGCGCAGACAAGCCTACCACAGCCTAGCCTAGCCGAGCACAGGCAAACCTATCAAAACCCAGCCTAACTTAGCGCAGACAAGCCTACCACAGCCTAGCCTAACTAATGCTTAGAGACGCTGTCTGAAAAGCACCACTAGCATGCGTGTGTGTGTGTGCGTGTGTGTGTGTGCGCGTGCTTTTTCTCTTGTGTGATGAGAAACAGTATTAGGCCCTGAAGCCTGCCTGCTGGTTTTTATGGCCGCGATCTGAGAGGATATTTTGCTTATATATATATATATATATATATATATATATATATATATATATATATATATATATATTTTTTTTTTTTTTTTGGACAAGTTTTACCCATAATTAATGCTATGTGCCCTGGGGTTATATTGCTGATTTGTTGACAGTGCTCGCTGGACAGTTGGCCTCCAGCACTGCGGTTAAAAAGATTACAAGCAAGAAAATGACAAACTAAACAAACTATTATGGAAAAGAAATATCCCCACTCAGGTTTCGGGTGAAAGGTAACCGTGAGGGCATTCTATAGGGTGATCCGAATCCCTGGAGGGCCAGATTCATAATGCGATGGGAACCTGTAATAATGCGTGGCTACCCTAACGTTCTATCCTGTTACTGAACGGTTGTTTGGAAAAGGTTACGCAAGTCATGTTACTTTCAGTTAAAAATCTCACACCTGGAATCTTTGTCGGTTGTTTTCTTGATTCCATGCAGTCCTGTACACTGGTGCTAAATCGTTTGAATGCAGTACAATGATGATGATGATTATGGTGGTGGCAGTGGCAGTGTTGTCAGTGGCACTTGCTAGTCAGGTAGGTAAAATGAATTGGGAGGGAAAGGGGCTTGAGAACCGAACGGCCGTGTCACGTTGTCCGTCCTCTTCCTCTCCCTCCTCTCCCTCTTCGCCCGTCTTTGCGCGTCCCGACGCAGACGTTGCGAAAGAAAGGCTTCAACGGCTGCGACAGCCCCGAGCCGGACGGCGAGGACTCCATCGACCAGAGCCCCCTCAACGACGACAAGTTCCGCAAGACCAACGAGGACCTGGACATCCTCTTCAAGCGCTACGGAGTGAGTTGTCCTGCCCAACCCTCTCCTCTAACCTGCTCCTCTCTCTCTCTCTCTCTCTCTCTCTCCCTCCCTCTCGGGGGCGAAGGCTCTGAATAAGAAGGGTCACAGGGAGTGCGAGAGCCCCGAGGCGGAGGAGCCGCGCCCGGTCACGCCCTGCACCCAGGAGAAATACAAAAAGATCGACGAGGAGTTTGATAAAATGATGCTGAGCTATAGGCTGTCAGTGAGTACGGGAGCGCGGCTGCATCGGAGTGACAAGCTTTCTGCCCCCCCCCCCCGCCAAAAAACAACAAACACTCACCCAGCGTATGCTACCGCTAACTCGTATGAACCAGTGCTGGTGTTCCCCATCGCTAAGCACTACAGTTGGTTTGAGTCACTGAGTGTTTGTCCAACCATTTTGGGATTCAGGAAGGCTTAGTCAGGCCCCAACCCCCCCCCCCCTCCCCACAAGATCCAGACTGTGAAAAGCATGGACTATGATGGTTATCTGAAGAAGCAGAAGCCGCTAATGCTAACAGGTTGAGTGCCTGCAGATGCTAATGGGCTAATCCTCCGTTGAGTGCAACAGATTTCAGATTCTAACTCTGACTGGTTAAACGCCTGTAGGGCACACCAGACTCAACTTGCTAATGCTAATGAGTCTGTGGAGTGCAGCAGGCTCCCCTCGCTAACACTAACGGGCTAAGTGTCTGAAGATTACCAGGCTAATGCTAATTAGCTCGCCTTACCGCAGGGTACCTTCCAATGGTCTCCCCTGCAAACCACCTTTCATTGTGCCTTTTTAAAGTGGTAAACAAACAGCATCCGCTTGTCTACCACTTAATTCATCCCCCTGGCCTGGCCCTGTGGACCATGTGATGTTGTGATTGGGCGTTAAATTTGCCCTTTGGAGAGAGAGGCTATGACACGTGCACACGTGTCATAATGCCCTTCTTCTGATTGGTTCCATCTGATCAGGTGACCTTTCGCCCCTCTCCCACAAAGTACAGCCGCCCTTTGTCCTCACAGGCTGTAGTCGGCGTAGTCCTCATAGCTGCCTGTCTATCATACATCATTCGCACAGCATGGGTTGATCCAGGACTTCTTTTGGTATGGGGGGGGGGGTGAGGGACACCTCCATATCAGCTGGGAAGGGGGGGGGGGTGATATGTAGATACTTTTTGGCTCCTGCCAGGTAATACACAAAAGACACAAAAGGTGTGAGGAAGTACACTACCCCCAGAAAGTAAACACCAATTAATCGCTGCGAGGATTCCACGTGTTACTAACATGCTCCATGATTGGTGGAGCTCCTCCCTCACGTTTACCAGGAAATGTGACATCACAGTTTTGTCGTCCGTGTGCTGTTATCTGTGAGAGTCCACACCACTAACTGTGGGAAAAGCTACATCTTTAGCCCGCTGCAGTGAGAGAGAAAGAATTTTAAAAAGCTATAGTCGTTGCCTCTGCCAAAAGCACATATTTTAGGCTTCATTACATTTACACGGAGGAATGCCTTCTTGAAGAAATCAAAAAAAAAGATGTTTGTCGATTTCAGAGAGCAAAATAACTAAACAAAAGAGAGCAACCCGTCATCTAGTCGAACGGAACTAATCGTTTGATCTCATAGTATGTTGTGAATTATATATGTCAGTGCGGCACCCACAAAGCCCGTAAGAGCTGGCGGGGGGCGGTGTGTGTTTTTGCTCAACAACCGTGACGGATACGCTTACAAGTGTAAGATTTCTCACATTTCCATATGAATAAACAGCCTGCACTCACGGTAGGATTTTGGGGGTGTGGGGGGAGGGGTGGAGGGGGGGGGGGCGGTGCTGCTCTGGAGCTATAACCTTTTTACAGCTTTTCAAGAGCTCTGTCACAGGTGAGGAGCTCGGTCTCGCCCCCCCCCCCGCCCTTGCGGAATTTGGAAGGGGGGGGTGGGGGGTGGGGGGGGAACCTCGCCCTCTAAGGCTTATAGGACAGTGGGACAGAACAGTGGGTCAGAATCGAACTGAGACTCTTACGGGTCTCTGACAGGACTCTGGAGGGGTCCTGATGCTGGAGCATTCGGGCATTCCATACGGTGGTGGTGGTTGGGTGGGGAGGGGGACGCTCTTGGCGGCTCGTACAATGGAGGGCAGGCGTTTGGGGGATCGGGGGGGGGGGTGGAGGAATCAGTCACAGTAGCTCTTTGGTTACAGCCATAGCATCTACAGAACCTATGAAAACGTGCTTTAGATTCTTATTCATTTACGATGATAAGGTTCCGCCAAACAATGCTTCCCATTGGTCCAGCCGTTAAGCCAATTATGAAGTCATTCTGTGAATCTGAGTGTCATCGAATGAGAATGAGGCTTCCCGCGATTCTCCCCAGTTTCTTCGAATCCTTTCAGATTAACAGTGTGCTACATTTATCCTGACTGGTTTAACTACAAACCGTGGAGCGTGCTTCGTGATGTCATCATGCAGTTGGCTCTGTGTGTGCTGTGGTCCATGCTTGGTTTGTGCTGAGATGCCAGCGATGACTATGTTGTGCAAAACTGTAAATATTCAAATTTGAGTTTAAAATCAAGGCATAGTTCTAATGCAGTGAATCTGTGCTTGTGTATACATTTATGCTTGTGTATTGCTCTGGTTATGAGTGTGTGTTAAATGTCTAAATGCAGGCCTAAATTTTAAAAGCTCATTTTGAAATAACTTTAATAATTAACTTTAACTACAGTAATGAGAGTTTTAATGACCAGCGCACTTTCCTCCAGTGATAAAATATGATTAACCAATCAGTGCTAATTAGAAAATGTTCAGAGTTTGGGCCAGAGTTAGAATACTCTGAAAAATTGATTTGTAGGTGTATCAAAATAAAAGAAAAGTCTTCCGGCATGATTTCTGGTGAAGGATAGATTGGCCTGTGTGTGTAGCTATGTGTGTGCAGATTCTTGGTCTTTTTGTAAAGTGGTCTTTGGGCGACAGTGTAATATAACGGGCAAGGAGCTGGTCTTGTAACCTAAAGCGTGTCTGTCCGCTGTGTGCAGTCGTCCAGTGCGCGATTTCGACTCTGGGACCCTCGGCCGAGGTCCCCGCGCCCGTTTCGTCGGACGGGCGAGAAAAAAAAAAGGACGAAAGGACCGCGAGGAACCGACTTTCGGCGAAGTGGGTCCCGTTCGGAGAGACGGAGGCCTCGTCCGCTCCACATGCTAAATATAGAGCCCCAGTTTTTTTTCTTTTTTTGCGCGCGCGAAGGAGCGAGCCGAAGTAGGTTGCCGGGCGAGCGCGCGGTTTTTTCGCGCGGTGCGCCCGAGCTTCCTCGACGGTGACGGGTCGCCCGTCGGCGAAAAAAAATGCGGAGGAGCTGAATCGGGTCCCGGCTCGGCACCTGTCTCGCTCCGGGCCGCTAAACAATCCGCCGCGGTCTGGCGACGGGCGTCGGCTTCCGTCGCCGCTGGTTACCTTCCGCCTCAGGGCCGCGGTGGAGAGGAAGAGAGCAGGTTGATCTGGTGCGGCGCGCGCATGCCGATTTTTCGACCGGGGACCCCTGCGCCTCGCCTGCTGCACGGGAACGTGAGGCCGCCCCCCCTCCCCCCCAATCCGAATAAAGGACATTGAGAGACGTTCGGAGGACGCGTGTGACAGAGAGCGACTGGAAAACTTTGGGGAGAATGTAGAGCGACAAGGGAGGCCACTGTCTGATTCATGAAGATTAGTGACCTTTTTTTAAATGAGCAGTTACTGGAGAGTGCCAGTACTTCTGAGCCCCCCGCCCCCCCCACCGGAGGAGAACTATAATTAGGGGAAAAATCACTATCAGTGGAGAGCCAGGCTTCCTAACTGACACAGGCTACCGTGTGTAAAATGTGTTCTGGCCTTGTAATCTGTTTCCCCCTTCCCTGTCTAAGATGCTCCGACTTTATTGTTTTAACTCTTTAACGTGTAAGATGACAAGCACATGACTGGAATGTTCTCAACTGGACATTCTAATGGTGATGTCACAATCACTACCGGTAACTGAAAGCAGTGGGGTTCTAGAACACTGACTTAGAATTTTGAAGAAAAAAAAAGAAAAAACATTCCAAAAAACCTCAGAGGGTTAACGGATGCTTCCAATTGGTTGTTATTCAGTTTGATACGAAGCGGCCTTGCATTACCGCTGTGCTGTGCCGGCATGGGCTCTTGGGCCAGTCGTACACCTCTCACACCCTCCTGAGAAAGATGTGCTGCAGAATTTAAGCACGAGGTTGACGTTGTGCGATGAGGTGCACGATTCTGGACAAATGCCTGATTTAACCTGGAGTGACCATTTTGCGGTGTGTGTTACGTCGGGCTGCTTGAAATGGAGAGCAAGAAAGCCTGCCTTGCGTGTGGCCGTGAGATGTGAAGATGGACGCGCTCGTGGGCGGGCTGTCGGACGGATGCGAGCAGACGTCTAACGCGCGCACCTGCCCTCTCTCCACCCCTTTCCCCCCTTTCAGTCGGCTGTCCCGCCCCCTACCTTCTCCATGCCCGTCACCGTCCCCGTGTCCAATCAGAGCGCGCTGCCGTTCAGCAACCCCGGCGGCACCCTGGTAACCACCTCCTTTGTGACATCGTCGCTCTCGGATCCCCGCCTCCTGTCGCCACAGCAACCGGCCCTCCAGAGGAACACGGTGTCTCCAGGGTTACCGCAGCGACCGGCCAGCGCAGGTGAGCAAAGCGGCCGTGGTTGGTATGGCGACGCCTCTCTCGTGATTCGTGCCGTTCATCTCCAGCTTTATCAGAGAAGAGAACACAAAAACCAAGCATTTTTACCTCCAGATTTTACTGACTTGACCATCTCATTTGAATGTGTAAGACACTGCCAAAACTGACCAATAAGAGCACTTACTCTCTCATCTTAGTTTGTATAAATGATGTTTCCATCTTCTTCCGTCCATCTCCTTGTCCTTGATGTTCTTTTACATCCTTCACTTCTCTGGAGTACAGTAGCGGTGTCACCTTACTGCTAGCAAACAATGAGAATCTCCTCCAATCATGGAGTACGTTGGTAACAACCAGTGTAACAACGAGCGCTGTGATTGGCGGATGTTTTCGGCTTACTTCCTGGGAATTGCCAAAGGGATCCAAGTAGGATAGCCAGAAAGTGTCCACCTGTCATCATTCACTTTATTGTTATGGGTGTTATCAGCATGCTTTCTGATTGGTGGAGTTCCTCTTTGTTTTCTGCCTCTAATATAACATAAGCTAGGCAACTGCATTTGACAGGAATCTGACCTTCTGGAAGTATGTCAGAGGCTGATTTTTGTTTGTGATTGATCGTGAGTAGTTCTGAATAATCTTGAGTGATCACATGCTCTTTATGTACGCCCCCTCATAGGTGCACTTTTGGGAGGTGACCTCAACAACTCGAACGGGGCCTGTCCAAGTCCAGTAGGTGAGTGACCGTTACCAGGACGACCCGCGCACCCTCAGCGGGCTGTGGAACAAGCGGTTAGCCGCGGACCCCAAAGCCAGCCTGGTCACGGACCAGTGCCTGGGTGACTGCGCACACCCCTGGCACCGCGTAGCCGCGTTAGGGAGGAGCCAGACCCGCCGGAGCGCGGTGCTGTGGCGCTCCTGAGCCGTTCGCCGCGCGGTGCGACCCATTTCTTACCGCCAAAGCGCCTTCACCCGGGAGGCCCAGTGGAGAAGCGTCTCTTTTTTAACAGTTTTTTCCTTTTTTATTTTTCGTTCGTTGAGAAGCGGGTTTTGTGATCTTGTATCCGCAAACAACCGCATGACCCGTCCCCCCCTCCCACCCTCACCCCCCCACCCACCCCCCACACGACTGCACTCTCCGTGCGAAACACCAGCGGCTGCAGCGGAAAAAAACACACGCCGCTTCCTGGCTGTCTCCACGGCAACACGGCAACACGCCGGCGCTTATGAGGGACGGAGGGGGTGGACGACCGGAGCGATCTTCCGGTTAGCGTAGCATCGGGCGTCCCGCCGTCAGGCTAACCGGGTCGGAGTACGCGAGCGTACGC
Organism: Anguilla pacifica; assembly: GCA_039654925.1. Taxonomy (NCBI): domain Eukaryota; kingdom Metazoa; phylum Chordata; class Actinopteri; order Anguilliformes; family Anguillidae; genus Anguilla; species Anguilla pacifica. The sequence goes on from CM077291.1 coordinate 49,353,394, forward strand.
ACCTGAACACGCAGGGCTGGGAGCTCAGCACGCCAGCGTACGCACCTGAACACGCAGGGCTGGGAGCTCAGCACGCCAGCGTACGCACCTGAACACGCAGGGCTGGGAGCGCAGCACGCCAGCGTACGCACCTGAACACGCAGGGCTGGGAGCTCAGCACGCCAGCGTACGCACCTGAACACGCAGGGCTGGGAGCTCAGCACGCCAGCGTACGCACCTGAACACGCAGGGCTGGGAGCTCAGCACGCCAGCGTACGCACCTGAACACGCAGGGCTGGGGCCGCAGCACGCCAGCGTACGCACCTGAACACGCAGGGCTGGGAGCGCAGCACGCCAGCGTACGCACCTGAACACGCAGGGCTGGGGCCGCAGCACGCCAGCGTAGGCACCTGAACACGCAGGGCTGGGGCCGCAGCACGCCAGCGTACACACCTGAACACGCAGGGCTGGGAGCGCAGCACGCCAGCGTACGCACCTGAACACGCAGGGCTGGGGCCGCAGCACGCCAGCGTACGCACCTGAACACGCAGGGCTGGGAGCTCAGCACGCCAGCGTACGCACCTAAACACGCAGGGCTGGGAGCGCAGCACGCCAGCGTACGCACCTGAACACGCAGGGCTGGGAGCGCAGCACGCCAGCGTACGCACCTGAACACGCAGGGCTGGAGCCGAAGCAGGCCAGCGTACGCACCTGAATACGCAGGGCTGGGAGCGCAGCACGCCAGCGTACGCACCTGAACACGCAGGGCTGGGAGCGCAGCACGCCAGCGTACGCACCTGAACACGCAGGGCTGGGGCCGCAGCACGCCAGCATACGCACCTAAACACGCAGGGCTGGGGCCGCAGCATGCCAGCGTACGCACCTGAACACGCAGGGCTGGGGCTGCAGCACCCCAGCGCACGCACCTGAACACGCAGGGCTGGGGCCACAACGTGCCAGCGCACGCACCTGAACACGCAGGGCTGGGGCTGCAGCATGCCAGCGTACGCACCTGAACACACAGGGCTGGGGCTGCAGCATGCCAGCGTACGCACCTGAACACGCAGGTCTGGGAGCGCAGCGTGCGAGCAGAATAATCCGTCGCACCCCTGCAAACCTGTGCTAATGTCGTCAGAGTTTTGCGATCAGTCCTGAGGTCTATTAATTGAGCTGTGGTCAGTCCGGGTGGGTGGAGAGGAATTGGACACCATTTTATGTCTCTCCCTGTCTTTCTGTCATCTCTATTCGTGAAGTTTGTTAGATTAATAATATTTATTTTTTGAATTAAATCATCACATTACATTACATTACATTTATTTGGCAGAAGCTTTTATCCAAAGCGACGTACAAAAAGTGCATTTCATGGTCATGGACAACTACAAAATACAGGTTCAATAAGGTACAATACTTATTTTGTAAGAACACAGTTTAGTTCACACAGTGAACACTATTCAGACCTAACCTCTGCAAAGCCAACTAGGCAGAAGAACAAGCTACAGTATTAGGACAAATACAAATTACCAAAAAGTGCTGGGATGAGAGAACATGTAACAAGTGTCATGAAAGGGGGGGGGGCGGTGGATAGTTAGTCCAGGTATAGTCTGAAGCGGTGAGTATTCAGACCACGGCGGAAGATGGGTAGTGAGGGAGAGGTTCGAAGGTTCGAGAGGTACGTATCGAGGAACCTCGATACGTAATCGCGCTTTGTCGTTGTCTTTGCTTTCAAATGAAGGCCTGCTGAAAGTCTTCTCTTTTTCATTTTCTCTCTCTCTCTCTCTCTCTCTCTGTCTCAATTCACTTCAATTCAAATAAGCTTTACTGGCACAACGGTATATCAGTATAGTATTCACAAAGCAATTGCTTACATAAAACAATAATAGTGGCTACGACAACTATATGAGCAGTGTCTCTGAAATTTCTGTAGACTCTCTCTCTCTCTCTCTTTCTCTCTCTCTTTCTCTCTCTCTCCCTCTCTCTCTCTCTCTCCTGCTCTGCTGAGTTGTTTATGAGCTTGAATGCGGGTCCTAAGAGCCTCAGCTGTTGGGCAGGGAACAGGTGTGGCTGTATCCACGCGGAGGGAGGGAGGGAGGGAGGGAGCGAACGAGAGAAGCAGTGGGGTAGACATGAATGGTCTGGACTAACACCTCTACTCCCAACCCCCCACCCACCCCCCCTCCTTTTTTACCCTCAGCTGTTGCCGCACATCTCTTCCCCCTCCCCCACCCCTTTCCTCTCCCTCTCCTTAAAAGGCACCTGCGCGGCTTCTCAGGGAAATAGAAACATGGCGGACGCCGCTCGGCTCCGCCCCCCGATCGCGGCGTTTCCGCGTCTGATCCGAGGAGAGCTCGCTCTTCTCCCCCCGTCGGAGGGGACGCGGTCGAGCGCGCCGGAGGCCCGGGTTCAGATCACCGGTCGTCTTAACTTCGGCTCGCGGTCCTCTGTTGTTTGTTCTCTCTTCTCAGAAGCACAGTTTTGACGAGTACCCGCACCTATCTGAGCGCGCTCGATGAGCAGAACAATCAATCACATTTTCTTTAAGCCAAAGTTATGGACAAATGTCGATTGAATCCAGTCCATAAACTAGAGCTGGGATTCAGTCAATATCTGTCCTTAATCTTTTTTACGCTACAATTACAGTGTGATGAGTTCGGAAATCACCGGAACAAACTTTCCAAACTGAGTTTGTAGAAAAAAAAGGTGTAATGCTCATTTTTACTGGTAGAAGTTACGGACAGGTGTTTATTAAACGTCGTGCCGTCCGCGGGGAACGATCGTCCGAGTCTCGCGGACGTACGCGGTGATGTTTGTTCTGCGACCTCGCTGCTCGCTTCTGCGGTCGCCGTCTCGAAAAAGGAAACCTGACGAGAGCGTTTCAGAACGGCGGCTTTGAGGGGCATGCTGGGAGGTTCCCGGGCCTCCTCGGCCTCCCGCTTCCTGTTCCGCGAGGTCAGACGGGTGGCCCGGCGGCCTTCTCGCGCGCGCGCACACGGGCTCCTCGGCAAGCCCGCTGCACCCACGAGCGCTCGAGAAAAAAAGTAGCCGAGGAATCGGTAGAGGATCCGGCAAATTGAAGGAGTTCCTTCGTTATGGTTACAAACGGTTCCCTTTTGACCGGGAGAAGCCAAGTGAAGTCGGTTGAGCGTCGCGTTGTTGTCCTTTCGCTGGGGAAACCTGTCCTGAAGTTCAGCCGTACGTTGATAAATACGTGACTGAAAATTCGGGAGAAGACTTGTCGGACTACTGAAAGGCCTACAGAGATGACCGGCCAGCCCAAACGGGTGTTTCTAAACGAGAAGCGAGCGTTTGGCGGGACAGGGGTGTGCTCTCGGGCCCACGGGGGTGCAGGAGCTCGCGAATCGGGGGTCGGTCGCTGCGGAAACGGCGATACCTGTTGGAGGCGGAGAAGAAAGGGGCCGACCCCCCCCACCCCCCACCCCCTTCCCTCGGCCCCGCCCCTCGGCCGCCAGCTGTCCGGCTCAGGCCTTCGCTCCGGGAATGTCGCCATTAAAGTCACCCCTCATTCCCGCCATTCCTGGCAGCCCCTCGCCTGGCCTGGGGACGAGAGAGAGAGAGAGAGAGAGAGAGAGAGAGAGAGAGAGAGAGAGAGAGAGAGAGAGAGAGAGAGAGAGAGAGAGAGAGAGAGAGGAGAGAGAGAGAGGGAGGGAGAGAGGGAGAGAGAGAGAGGGAGAGAGAGAGAGAGAGAGAGAGAGAGAGAGAGGGAGAGAGAGAGAGAGAGAGGGGCTCTGGTACACCCACCGTAGCCAGCACACGTAACATTACACCACATTACAGCCAGTGACACGCACACACAAACAAACACACACACACACACACAAACACACACACACACACACACACACACACATATACACACACCCCTTAACAAACCTACAGGCCAGTCCCGGTCCTGGCGAATTTCACGCTCTGCTGTGTTCAGTTCCTCCTTAAAAAAACCTGCCAGGCCCGGTGAGGCAGGGGGTCTGGGCCGTCCGTGTAATCGCCTGCTTTCACCGATCGATTAAGTGCCGCGCGACAGAGCAGACTGTGAAAGCGGCGAGCCCCCGTGGCTCCCCCGGACCCGGGTTCGAGAGCCCTGCGCTGTCGCATCCTGTGCACCCTGCACAGCTAAGTGCTGTGATTTCAGCTTTGAACAGGAAGTTTTATTATTTAAACGACAGCGACTTGAAGGTGTACTGCTGGCGTGTGTGGGGTACGACAGTGACGGTGTTTGAGTTGGGTGTGTTGCTGTGGCGGTCGGGTCCTTGTTGCGCATCGTCGCTAGGCGTCTCAGATGCCTCCGTGATTAATGTGAGCTGATGTCGTCACATCTCGCCAGCTGAGGGAGTCCGTCCGTCCGTCCGTCCGTCCGTCCGTCGCACGCCGAGGGGTAAAGCCAATCAGGTGCGTCCGTCAATCACGTCGGCCGGTCATTGTGTAAACAGTCAGTTCTCCCTCCTGCCTTCCCAACCAAATATCTCCCTCTCTCTTTCTCTCTCTCAACTTCAATTTCAGTTGACTTCATTGGCAGGACAATTACAGTCATATTGGCCAAGCAACACATGTAATGCACAGAAACATGGAGACCACATATACAACATGCAACAAGTATGACCCACAGCACTATAATAATAATAATAAGAAGAAGAAGAGGAAGAAGAATCATAAACTCTCTCTCTCTCTCTGTGTTTGTGTATGTCTCTCTTTCCACCGCCTTTCTCAGCCACCGCGGTCTGTTCTTGTGTTTGTTTCTGGCGCTGACAGCTGCGTTTTCGGGCCCGGCGGGGTGTTCCCTCCGCCGCGGCCTCCGGCCTCCGCACCCGATACCGGGAAGCGTCCCAAGGACGGGGCCTCGCCGCCCCGGCCGAGGAGGGGGGGGGGGGGGGGGCACATGTCCCGAACCTGACTCACCTCCTAATAATACACCTTTATCTGAAGGGCCCGCCCTGGCCGAGGGCCACGGACAAGGGCCCGTGCGTCACGCTCACAGGCGGCCGCCGCCATCGCGGAGTGAGAGGGCGTGAAGACTTACGCCGTAGCGCAGCCGCGGCGAGCTGCCACATGCGTGTACACGCGTGTACACGCAAGCGTGCGTGGGATTAGTTACAGATCTACCTGCCAAAAAGTGTTTGTGAAAATCTGTGTGTGTGTGTATGAAATATATAATTGATTTTTTTGTTTTTGTTTGTTTGTTTCTGATTATTTTCAGCAAACGGGTACATTAGTGCCAGGGCCTCCCCGGGGCTCCTGTCTGTCTCCAACGGCAACAGCCTGGGGAAAGTAGTTCCGGCCAAGTCTCCGCCCCCTCCCAGCCCTCAGATGGCCAACAGCCGCAAGCCGGAACTCCGGGTCATCACCTCACAGAGCGGCAAGAGCCTGATGCAGCTGGTGAGAGAGGGAGAGAGGGAGAGAGGGAGGGAGGGAGAGGGAGGGAGAGAGAGAGGGAGGGAGGGAGGGAGGGAGAGGGAGAGAGAGGGAGAGAGAGAGAGAGGGAGGGAGGGAGGGAGGGAGGGAGAGGGTGAGATAGAAGGAGGGAGGGAGAGAGGGAGGAGAAAGAGAGGGAGGGAGTGAGAGAGGGGGAGAGATAGAAGGAGGGAGGGAGAGAGGGAGGGATGGAGAGAGGGAGGGGACGAGATAGAAGGTGGGAGGGAGAGAGGGAGAGAGAGGGAGGGAGGGAGAGAGAGGGGGGGAGAGATAGAAGGAGGGAGGGAAAGAGGGAGGGAGGGAGAGATAGAGAGGGAGAGAGAAGGAGGGAGGGAGAGAGGGCGATAGAGAGAGACTGAGAGGGATGGGGGAGGGAGGGCGAGAGATGGAGGGAGGGAGAGATAGAGATTGAGAGGGCGGGAGGGGGAGAGATAGAGGGAGAGAGTGAGAGAGAGAAAGGGAGGAAGGAAGGGAGAGAAAGAGTGAGAGAGAGACAGTGAGAGATAGACAGAGATGGAGAGAGACACGGAGCGAGAGTGAGAGAGAGAGGTGCTGGGCCTTTTGGGTTCTGTGTAAAGTGTGTGTGTGTGTGTGTGTGTGTGTGTGTGTGTATGTGGGGGGGGTGATTTTAATAACGCTGTGGTGCACATTTGTTACATGAATACCACACTGCGTCTAACTCCAGTTAGAAGAAAGAGAACGAGCATGCCTGTTTTTTTAGTTTTAATTATAAGTAACATTTTTTTCTTATTTTGGTTGTGAGTGTCAGGCCATATACAGCCATTTACAAAGAACATGTTTTTTCTACTTTTGCAATGGATTTATGTAGATGGAAGTGGTTATTTGATCGATATGCTTGTTATGGTGTTAGTCTTTCTTGCCAGATTCTTTCTTCTTTTAGGGTCTTGCTTCACTGAGCATCTGTCCATCCTATCCCTAATGGCACTTTTCGGCATTTTAAATATCTGTGAAAATGTACATGACACTGTTCTTCTGACTCCAGAGACCTGGAGTATCAAGGTCTCCTGGTCATTGAGAAATTGCAGTGATGAAACAAAACCGGTGGATTTGATTTGAACGAGCCCCTAATGTAGTAATGAAACACTTCTTCCTCGATGGGAAGCGGTATTCAATCAAAAACAAACTTTTGGGAATGAATCGGGCATCATACTGTAATGAGACCTCCCCGGATTAAACTCCCTGGAGTTCCCAGCCGCCAAAACAGCCTGACCAAGAAAATAAATCAAAAAAACCTTACCTTTTTTACACGGTGTGAGATTTGCCTTGAGTACGATGGCAGTTTTGATTGAATACAGGAGAAAGGGCACGGTAGCCTCGAATGTGGTGGGGTGGAGGTGGGTGGGGTGGGGGGATTGAGGGCCTCTGATCAGAGACCGGTCTGCTGGTGATGAGATATAACCCCCCCTTTCTCACCCCCCCCCCTCGACAGACTGACGAGGAGCTGGAGTTGGTGAGCGAGGTGAATGGCCTCTCCCGACTTGTTCTGTGTTCGTCGTGGCCGTTGTCTTGGTCTCCATCTTCATCGTTAGTTAGTGCTCCATCCTCCATGCGTGTTAGTGGCACGGTCGCCATGGTTGCGCCCCCTCCCTCCCCCCCATCACCCCTCCCCTCCCCGGTTTCCCACCCGCTGACATCGCTTCAGGGAGGCGGACGGTGAGCAGCACACCGGACCCAGGTTTGGATTATCGCAGAATAGCCAGTCGTACGATGTCAGTCAGTGCTCTACACTCTGAGAGATCAAGGTATAGTGGAGGTACATTTTTGTTCTCTGGGGAACGAATTTGCCAAACATACCCCGCAAGTGCAGTAGTGTTCTATTTGGGTGTAGCTAAGTACCTTAGACAAGCAAAAACAGCAGAAAGGAGTTGTATTGCTGGCTTGGTGTACTGTTGTATGTACCTATAGGGTATATGCCCAGGGATGTGCCCAGTGACAAGAATTTTTTAGTTTAATAGGCACCTTTTCAGACCTTATTTTCTGAGCAGCATATGTGTGTGTGTGTGTGTGTGTGTGTGTGTGTGTGTACTGTACATGCACACAGTGCTGCCACATCCTGTCTGTGATATACACACTGTGCATAGTGCCCCATCTTAGCGTATGACTAGGGTTTGAAATCTGAACTAGCCCCTCCACCCCCAACCGCTTCCCCCCCACCGACCCCCCACCCCAAATGAAACTCTGCTTCAGGCCTCCTGAAGCTCAGGGGTGCCTCTCATGGCGGTAAATCCAACCAGGATTCGGGGTGAGCTCCACAGTGCGTGAGCCGTGCTAGCCGCCGTAGCAGCAGACCGCTAACCAAAGGCCTGAGCGCTGAGAAACGGCTTCGGCTCAGAGCGCTGTGCTAGCCGCCATAGCAGCAGACCGCTAACCAAAGGCCTGTGCGCTGAGAAAGCTTTCGCCTCAGAGCGCTGTGCTAGCCGCCATAGCAGCAGACCGCTAACTAAAGGCCTGAGGGCTGAGAAACGGCTTCGGCTCAGAGCGCTGTGCTAGCCGCCATAGCAGCAGACCGCTAACCAAAGGCCTGTGCGCTGAGAAAGCTTTCGCCTCAGAGCGCTGTGCTAGCCGCCATAGCAGCAGACCGCTAACTAAAGGCCTGAGGGCTGAGAAACGGCTTCGGCTCAGAGCGCTGTGCTAGCCGCCATAGCAGCAGACCGCTAACCAAAGGCCTGTGCGCTGAGAAAGCTTTCGCCTCAGAGCGCTGTGCTAGCCACCACAGCAGCAGACCGCTAACTAAAGGCCTGAGCGCTGAGAAAGCTTTCACCTCAGAGCGCTGTGCTAGCCGCCACAGCAGCAGACCGCTAACTAAAGGCCTGAGCGCTGAGAAAGCTTTCACCTCAGAGCGCTGTGCTAGCCACCACAGCAGCAGACCGCTAACTAAAGGCCTGAGCGCTGAGAAAGCTTTCACCTCAGAGCGCTGTGCTAGCCGCCACAGCAGCAGACCGCTAACTAAAGGCCTGAGCGCTGAGAAACGGCTTCTACCTCAGAGCGCTGTGCTAGCCGCCGTAGCAGCAGGCCGCTAACTAAAGGCCTGTGCGCTGGGAAAGCTTTCGCCTCAGAGCGCTGTGCTAGCCGCCGTAGCAGCAGGCCGCTAACTAAAGGCCTGTGCGCTGGGAAAGCTTCCGCCTCAGAGCGCTGTGCTAGCCGCCGTGTTGCAGCCGCGTAACCATGGCGCCGTGCGTGTTCGGAGAGCAAGCGTGCGCCGGGCGGGCTGTACGCGTGTAGGTGTGTCTCTGTGCGTACGTGTGTGCATGCGCCCGTGTGAAAACCCATGCGTGTGCCAGCGTGTTGTGTGGCGTTCCGCCGTGATCCGAGTTGACGGCGCTGTTCCCGTGCCCGCCCCATTTTGGGCGCGTTGCCCCACCCCCCCCCCCCCGGCCGTGCGCCGCGACGCTCGCGGTAAACGTGCGCGAGCGCGATGCCATGGCAACTGCAGGCGCAGCTTACGTAACATCGGTGGACCGCATGAGCCCTGCTTGAACACACCATATGGGTCGTACCATTACGCACACCATGATGGGGGGGGATTCATTACCTTCACGTTGCTGTGCGTTATTTACATTTAACACATTATTGACAGGTTTTCTTCCTCGATGGCTGTAAGTTTGCGTTCCCTGTTTATTTAACGTCACACACCTGTGTACTGGGCAAGATAATTATGTGGATTCTTTGTGTCGCCAACCACAACCTATACTTGGGTTTATACCCACTGCACATTAAGAAAATGTGGTTGCTAATTGGTAGTCACTAATTAGCATAAGTGTAGTCTTACTGCAAGCTACTGAGTGAGTGCTGTGTAAACATAACAGTAATGTGGTTTCATTATTTGGGACCGGTTCTGGGTTAGGATTTCGGGTTAACCCTTTCAGGTGTGAGGTCACAAATATGTGATTAGAATGTTCTTAACTGAACATTCTAATGCTGATGTCACAATCACTACTGGTAACTGAATGCAACAGAGTTCTAGAACAGTGACTTAGAATTTTGAAAAATAAGAACTACAGTTTAACTTGAAATATCATCAAATCTGTGCTCCTCTTTGATTTCTCTACCGTTATACACTTACTTACTTGAGAACAGAGTTGTGCTTTCCTGTGATTGTGCGACAGGCAGTGACAGGTTTTTCCCTGGTGATGCCAGCACACAAGCAAGTTAAACTGCATCTAGAAAAGATTTTGAATACGCGTTTGACCCCGGTCCTGCTGTAAGCTCCCGGGTAGCTGCAGGGGTGTTTTTAAACGCTTTTAGATGCTTTTTTCACACGCTCTCTATCGCCCGGTGCTCTTACATGCGCTGGACTCACGGAGATGAGGGGATTTCTGACTCAGCGTTTTAGAGAGCGCTGAGGCCCGGGTTATGCAATGACAGCTGTGTGATCAGAGAGAGGCTCTGCCTGGTCCTCATCAGTGTCTCTCTTACACACACTCACACACTCTCACACTCACACTCACCCACTCTCATACTCACACACACACACACTCACACTTTCACACACACACACACACACCCTCACTCACTCACACACACTCACATTTTCACATACACACACACTTTCACACATACTGACACTCACGCTTTCACACACACTCACACTTTCACACACACACACTCACACACACACGCACGCACAATCACACACGCATGCACACACACACATACACACACACGCACATACACACAAACACACACACGCACACACACACACGCACCATCACACACGCATGCACACACAGGCACGCATGCTGCAGCCCTGATGGTGGTTTAATTCTCCTGGATCTCATCTGTTTACATGAGGCACGACAAAGCAAAGACAGGATTAAAACTCATTCATTTCAGTGACAACTATTACATTTTTGTGATCCCGTTGATTTTATGCATTTTATTTATTTATTTATTTATTTATTTATTTATTTATTTATTTATTTTTGCATCCATATAAATGCAGTGCATTTTAACAGTGTGAAAGATCTGCTGCGTATGAGCATGGCCTGGTCTCTCACAGGTGGATTTTCACAGAGCTGTGCACGATGTGGCCTGTGGTTTGATCATGTGAGCATGTGACTCAGAAGCTGCTGTGTGGCCAGTGATGTCAGCACACTTCCTCCCTCACACAGCGCTGTTAACACCTCTGCCTCTCTCTTTCTTTCTCTCTTTCAATTTGTCTCCCTCCCTCTCTCTTTCATTTTTCTCTCCCTGTACCTGTCCTTATCTCTCCATCTTTTCTCCTGTCTCTTTCCCCATTTCCTTCTCTACCTTATCTCCTATTCTCTTTTTCTCCCTCCATCTATTTATCATCTTTCCATTGCTCTCATCTCTCTCCTCTCTCTCTCCCTCTCTCTGTCTATCTCTCTCACTATTTCTCTCTTCATCCCTCTCATTTCCCTCCTCTCTCTCCCTCATCTCTCTCCATCTCTCTCTCTCTGTCTGTCCGTCTCCCTGTTTTTCTCTTTATCTCTCTTCTTTTTTCCCAGAGTGCTCAGCGGTTGGCCGTCCCTCAGGTGGCTCAGCCGCTCACCACGCCGGTGGTCTCCGTGACGACGCCGAGCCTCCTGACGCAGGGGCTGCCCTTCTCCGCCATGCCGACCGCCTACAACACAGGTGAGGGCTCGGCGGCCATCTTTGTTCTCTTCGGGGGGTCCGTCTGCGGACGTTTGTGCAGGCGTGCGCAGCTCTAACGTCCCGAAACGCTGCGCTGCTTTTGTCTTACCTCTGTCAGTTCAGAGACTAAATAAGTCTCATGCTTATTTCACCTCTCACGCTGTTTATTTTTTTGCCCTCCAGACTATCAGCTGACGAGTGCGGACATAACGGCACTCCAGGCTTTCACATCGCCGGCCGCCCTGTCGCTAGGCAACGTGTCCTCATGGCAACCGCAGCAGCAGCAGCAGCAGCAGCAGCAACAGCAGCAGCAGCAGTCTGTTTCCCAGCAACAGTCGCAACAGCAACAGCAGCAGCAGCAGCAACAGCAGCAACTCAGCCTGGCATCGCTCAGCAACTTGGTGTAAGTCATGTGCCCCGTCTCGTATCGCAGCACCCCCCCTTGTGGCAGTCCTCCAGTACTGCGCATTTAATCACTCCCATCCACTGTACTTCCATGTGAAACACATGGAAAGATTTCCCTTTCGTTTTCCTTTCCTTTTTTATTCATGGATAGGATCGCTCAACATCAGTGAACCCATGGCACATTTTCCACAACCTCTCACCTGGACCATTTGGTGTGTTTTCTTCTCAAAGCAATTAATAAATAATTAGCATAATTAATAAATAGTCATTCGTAATAAAATTCCCCTACTCTGGGATTATCCTCAGATTTTGCTTGAATGTTACGAGCCGGAGGAAGGAGCTTTGCCTTCTCCAGTTTGTAAGCCTGTAGCCTGCGTTCCTGGTCACAGCCACCAGGTGGAGACATTTCCCCCTTTGTTCTGGCCCACAACTGCGTGAATGCAGCATTCCGGAGTCAGCGTATGCCCTTTTATCTGCACTGCTGTCCTGTAGTACGAGCCTCTGGAAGCTCACATGTACAGGAGTCTGGCCCCGTGCCCACTGGCGATAGGCGGGGCCGATGGGCGTGGCCTGCACGCCGTGCCACACCCCCCCCCCACACCCCCTCAGTGTAATGGTGTGTGTTCTCTCTTGTTCCACAGCATGTGGGGGGCGGACAAACAGGAGGTGTCTAACTGCATCTCCAGTATCGCAGCCAACCTGAGGTGAATCCCTGTCGCGTGGTGTGGCGTGGTGTCATGCTTCCTGTCTGTCTCTTTTACCCCCCCCCCCCCCGCGTACCCCAGGGAGGGGGCCTTCTCGCCAAAACTAACCAACCAAGCGATCGGTTCACCCATCAATCAACCAATCAATGTCCAGCAAATATGATCCAGCGAAACTAACCGACCAAGCGATCGGGTGATCAATCAACCAATCAATTTCCAGAAAGATTTATCCAGGAAAACTAACCAACCAAGCGATCAATCAACCAGTCAATTTCCAGAAAGATTTATCCAGGAAAACTAACCAACCAAGCGATCAATCAACCAATCAATTTCCAGAAAAAATGATCAATCAGTTAAGCAATCAATCAATTGACCAATCAAAGCCCACAGAGCAGTGAATTTGGGGGTCAGACCCCTCCCACAGTGTATTTATGGGGTTATGTCTGCAATGTGGTTTGACAACAGAACTAAAGCCCATTTGTTCTTTGTTTTTTTGTTTGTTTTTATTTGCATCTGAGGTGTGTTGCGCTATGTGTCTTAGGCACAGTCAAGTGATCCCACAAGCAGGTGTGTCAAAATCTTGTGTGGGGTGCAGTTTAAGTCGTGGTGTTCCAGGTGTGGGCATGGAAGAGTTTAGGACCCACGCTGTCATCACACACTCACACACAAAGTGTCCTCACAAGGAAAAAATGTCCTCACAAGACAGGTGGGATGTCTTCACAAGTATAGCAATACAAACACACATATGTAGAGCGTGCCATGTTGTTCTCACTCTGGGGATTTTCAAGACCAGGCTTGATGCGGTGTTAAATACCATCTAGTCAGTAGGTAATCTGAGCGCTACGTACAATTTAGTGGCGAGCATTGTTGGGCTGAATGGCCAGTTATGTTATGTCATGTTGTGTGATGTAAGCATGTCGCAGTGCTATGTGTTTCAGGGCTGGGGGGTGGGGTGTGTGCTGTGTGTTTCAGGGCTGGGGGGTGGGGGGTGTGCTGTGTGTTTCAGGGCTGGGGGGTCAGGAGTGTGCTGTGTGTTTCAGGGCTGGGGGGTCAGGGGTGTGCTGTGTGTTTCAGGGCTGGGGGGTCAGGAGTGTGCAGTGTGTTTCAGGGCTGGGGGGTGGGGCGTGTGCTGTGTGTTTCAGGGCTGGGGGGTGGGGTGTGTGCTGTGTGTTTCAGGGCTGGGGGGTGAGGTGTGTGCTGTGTGTTTCAGGGCTGGGGGGTCAGGAGTGTGCAGTGTTTCAGAGCTGGGGGGTCAGGAGTGTGCTGTGTGTTTCAGGGCTGGGGGGTCAGGGGTGTGCTGTGTGTTTCAGGGCTGGGGGGTCAGGAGTGTGCTGTGTGTTTCAGGGCTGGGGGGTCAGGGGTGTGCTGTGTGTTTCAGGGTTGGGGGGTGGGGTGTGTGCTGTGTGTTTCAGGGCTGGGGGGTCAGGGGTGTGCTGTGTGTTTCAGGGCTGGGGGGTCAGGGGTGTGCTGTGTGTTTCAGGGCTGGGGGGTCAGGGGTGTGCTGTGTGTTTCAGGGCTGGGGGGTCAGGTGCGTGCTGTGTGTTTCAGGGCTGGGGGGTCAGGTGCGTGCTGTGTGTTTCAGGGCTGGGGGGTCAGGTGCGTGCTGTGTGTTTCAGGGCTGGGGGGTCAGGTGCGTGCTGTGTGTTTCAGGGCTGGGGGGTGGGGTGTGTGCTGTGTGTTTCAGGGCTGGGGGGTCAGGTGCGTGCTGTGTGTTTCAGGGCTGGGGGGTCAGGTGCGTGCTGTGTGTTTCAGGGCTGGGGGGTCAGGTGCGTGCTGTGTGTTTCAGGGCTGGGGGGTCAGGTGCGTGCTGTGTGTTTCAGGGCTGGGGGGTGGGGTGTGTGCTGTGTGTTTCAGGGCTGGGGGGTCAGGTGTGTGCTGTGTGTTTCAGGGCTGGGGGGTCAGGTGTGTGCTGTGTGTTTCAGGGCTGGGGGGTCAGGAGTGTGCTGTGTGTTTCAGGGCTGGGGGGTCAGGTGTGTGCTGTGTGTTTCAGGGCTGGGGGGTCAGGTGTGTGCTGTGTGTTTCAGGGCTGGGGGGTCAGGTGCGTGCTGTGTGTTTCAGGGCTGGGGGGTCAGGTGCGTGCTGTGTGTTTCAGGGCTGGGGGGTCAGGTGCGTGCTGTGTGTTTCAGGGCTGGGGGGTCAGGTGCGTGCTGTGTGTTTCAGGGCTGGGGGGTGGGGTGTGTGCTGTGTGTTTCAGGGCTGGGGGGTCAGGTGTGTGCTGTGTGTTTCAGGGCTGGGGGGTCAGGTGTGTGCTGTGTGTTTCAGGGCTGGGGGGTGGGGTGTGTGCTGTGTGTTTCAGGGTTGGGGGGTCCTGCTGCTACACAGAGACCTCTCTCAGATCCTGACTTCAGTGCTGGGAACTCTTTGAAAGTTCTCTGTTGGCCAGTCACACGCCGGCCTCCATGCACTCCCCATTGCATGCTGGGTATGGTGCGGGGTCAAACGCGGCAGGGGTGGGAAAGGGGCGATTGTCTTTTGGCTTCGGGTGCTCTGTGGTGGTGCGTCTGTCCGCGTCCGCCTGTCTGTCCAACCAGAAAACAAGCAGCTGCTTTGTGTGGTCTGGTTTCCGTAGCGACCGCAGGGTCGCTGTCCCTTGTGTGAGGAGGTGGAGCCTGGGTTTCCATAGTAACTGTGTTACATCTCAGTGTGGTGGTAGGACGGGTGGGGGTGTGCCAAAGGGCACAGGTTCCTAAAATGGGGGCCCCCTGTAGGTGATTTCAAAAAATGACTCTCTCTTCTGCTCTTTCTCAATCCCTGTCTCTTCTCCTCGCTCTCCCTGTCCCTGTCTCTGTCCCTGTTTCTCTCCCTCTCGCTCTCTCTCTCTCTCTCTCTCTCTCTCTCTGTCTCTCTCTATCTCTCTCTCTCTCTCTCTCGTTCTCTGGTGTTGAAACGGCTCGTTTTTCTCCCCTCCCCCAGCAGCATGACCTCGCAGTCAAACTTATTCTTGGGCAGGGAGGACTGGCTGAGCCGGTACCGTATGACCGCGTTTCTACTCTCCTGTGTTCACATCCCATAATGCTTTTGCCCGTCTGTCCCCATGGCAACAAAGCTCCCCATCAGCCCCCATTGCAAAAAAAAAAAAAAGAATGAAAAATTCACCTCCATGACTGACCGGCCATTTCACGCTTTGCGATGAGTCCTCGTGGAAAGGGTTTGAGCTGTACTGGGGCAATAAGGGGCGTGGCCTGAAGGAGACTAATGTGCTGCTGTGGAATCAAGCTGAGCAGTGTGTGTGAGCGTGTGTGTGTGTGTGAGTGTGTGTGTGTGTGCGTGTGAGTGTATGTGTGTGCGTATGGGTGTGTGAGCGTGTGTGTGTGTGTGTGTACGCATGTGCATGTGTGTCAGTGTGCGTGTGTGTGAGTGAGCATGCGTGTATGTGTGAACGCGTGTGTGTGGTGGCCTGTGCGTCTGGAGATATTTGCTTGTGTGCTCATTTGCCTTCTGAGGACGTCTCATTGGCTGAAAGCAGCAGCAAATCACGCTCCTTTGCTGTCTCACACTTTTTAATTCATCTTTTTCTCTCTTTGACTAATCTGTCTCTCTCTCCACCTCTCTGTTTCTCTCTCTTTCTCACCCCCTCTCTCCCTCTTTCTCTCTCTCTCTATCTTTCTCCTCCCCCTCTGTTTCTCTGTCACTCTCTCTCTCCCCCTCTCTCTCTTTCTCTCTATCCT
Organism: Anguilla pacifica; assembly: GCA_039654925.1. Classification (NCBI taxonomy): domain Eukaryota; kingdom Metazoa; phylum Chordata; class Actinopteri; order Anguilliformes; family Anguillidae; genus Anguilla; species Anguilla pacifica. Next base: position 49,369,187 of record CM077291.1, read on the forward strand.
CCTCCCCTCTGTCTCTCTCTCTCCCTCTCCCCCCTCTCTCTCCCCCTCTCTCTCCCTCTCTCTCTCTCTCTTTCTCTTTCTCCCCCCGCTCCCCGTCCCCCTCCCTCCCTCTCTCTCCCCTCTGTCCCTCTCTCTCTCCCCCCTCTCTCCCTCTCTCTCTCCCCCCCCCTCTCTCTCTCTCTCTCTCTCTCTCTCCCTCCAGGCCCGTCGCTCACATACCTCATGGTGCCACGCTGACGGTCAGCACCAGCCCCAACGTGAGCATCAAGTCCGAGCCCGTCTCGCCCAACCGCGACCGCAGCACGCCCTGCCCGCCGTCCTCCTCCGCCGCCGGCGTGCTGGCCGCGGCGCCCCAGCAGTACCCCGGGGCCCTGCGGCTGGACCCCGCCCTCGGCCCCGCCCCGGCCGGCCGCTCGCCCATCGACAGCCTGAGCAGCAACGGCAGCTCGTACGAGGGCAGCGACCGCGACGACGGCACCCAGCCCCGCCCGCCCGACTACGGCCCCGCCCCCGGGCTCCTCCGGCCCGCCGCCGAGATCGAGCAGGAGGGCGCCAACGTCAAGCGCATGAGACTGGAGAACTGGGTCACATAGAGGAGAAACGCGAAACGCCCTCCCCCCCCCTACCCCCCACCGCCCCCAACCGCCCCAAACTGCCCATCCCTAACCGCCACGCCCCCCTGCCGCCCCCTCCACCCCTGCTCCCCACCTTACTCTTCACAAGCACTCGAAAGCTGAGCCACCAAACCAGGGATCTACCTTTAAAAGGGCGGGGCTATCGAGGGGGGAGGGAGGGGACAAATGGATGGGGGCGGGGCTCAGTAAGTCCTGAAACTGCCTGAGTTTTTTTTTTCTTTTTTTTTTTTGACTTAGAGCTTTGTGTGTGGGTGTGCATGCCTGTGTGTGTGTGTGTGTGTGTGTGTGTGTGTGGATGGGCTACGTGGTGGCTAAATAGGAGCAGCATTCTCTGCGCCCTCATACACGGCTTGATAGCTCTTTTTTTGTTTGTTTTGCTGTTGCTGGGTTTTTCAGCCAGGTCCGTATTGTGACAGTTGAAGACTGCAGAATTTTGTTCGGACCCTCCTCCCCCCCCCCCCCATCGCTCTCCGCACCAGCTCAGTGCCAGCTGTCCCGTTTGGACTGGGGGAGCCTCTCACTTTTTGGGATTTTTGGGGGCCGCGGTCGTGCGCTAACCGGTTGGCTCCGTCCTCTTCGCCTGCTGGATTTGCACGGACTTGGAGCCCTGGGGTCAGAGGTCGCGGGGTCACAGGTCACACAGAGACCGTTTGGAAAAGGCGAAGAGCGCCCCATCTCGGAACTTCGCTAGCTTCGGCAGAAGGGGGCCCCCCCGGTTTTCACCAGTCCACCAGAGCAAAGCCATCCCAAACCAAACAGCTCACGTAATCCTACATTTTTACCAATGCGTTTCCGTGTGCACTGCATATGTTGGAAAAAAGATTGCAATTATTGCCACTTTCACAAATGTCTTTTGCCCATATGCTGTAGGATATCGTTCATGTTTTCGTACAGTACATGCACGAATATTTCACAACTGAAAGCATCAGTTGGCGTGTTTTTCTAACATATGCAGGAAGGTTCATTTCAACAAAAGTGCATCCATTCTGTTACGGATACATTATATATGCATATATGTGTATACATGTGTGTGTGTATGACCTTTCAACCTTTTTCTGCTGAAGATGAGAAAGGTGGAAGCCAGAAAGGGCGGCAAAGCCGGACTCCGGTCTCTTCGGTATGGAGCCTTTGAGCCTGACGGACTGACCCTTCTTTTCCCAGAATGCATTGGGAGTAGACTGTATGCTGCTGAAAAGCTGTTATCGAGATGGGTATGACACTCCCAAATGCCAAATGTCCCAAATGTCCCATTCCCCGCATGGTCAGTGGGGGGGGGGGGGAGGAAACGGGGGCTCGTCACTTACAGGACTGAGAGTTTTACTACTCGTGAAGAAATACGTGTATTTTGCGGTTCATTTTTCCCCTCTGTGTAATAATGAGGTGATTTCTTTCTACGTTTTCAGGGAATTTTGGCCTTCTTGGGCACCCGTATTGTGTATCGAAAATCCCAGTCCCTGCGACCATGGCAACTCATTTCTCAAGGAGGTGATCGGAAGTAACGAACGCGTGCTTTTTAATTCACCGAGCCCGTTACGATTGGGCCGTTTCAATTCGTTGTGAGCTCCTGAATTCTGAAATCATGGGGAATCGGTCAAGGTAATCGAGCTGTTTTCTCTGGTTAGTTTTTTTCCCAGCGAAAATAACGGACGAGTTTGGACTTTAGCGGATTCGGTGTGATGTTTTGTAAAGGAAAATAACCTGTATATACACAATGTTTTTTGATGTTCTTGTACAGCGTACCTTAGCTCTCGTATAACCGAAGGGGGTTCTACAATAGCTTAAACGAAATCAGAGGAACTGTATGTGTATTTATTTGGCTTCATACGGCAGTAAAACTATTCGTTTTTAAAGAAGAAAATCTGTTCAACATAGCGGATACTTTAGACAGTTGGGATTGTGTATATAAATATATTCTCATATATTTTGCTGGATATCCCTTAAAAAAATAACATTGGCGTGTTGATACTCAGTGGATCTGTCTATATATTTATGTAGGCTATATGTAAATGTAATATGTTGCGAGCTAGAATGCTGGAGAGAGCAGCGGCGATGGCAGGGGAAACATTTGACTGTTTTAAGTGATCTTTAAATCTTTAATAATTTTTCTTTGATGAAGCGCACTTTAAATTTTCCGGCCTGCAACCCTCTCGAAAAAAAATTATATTTTTTTTTGCTCTTTTTCTTTCATTGTTGACAGTTCACATCAGTGCATGCCTCTAAGAGATATCCCTGTTGCACCTACCCCCCCCTGCCGCCCCCACAACCCTCACGCTACACGGTACATGCTACACATACATTTCTAGGAGGAAAGTTAGGCCATTGCTTCACAAGGCGAGGCTTTACACACACACACGCACACACACATGGTCTAGTCCTTTTTGCATCTACCTTCAGCATCCGCTACAGCTGCAGCCGGGCTCAGCCAATGTGCTCTCGTGTATGAAGTCTCGCATTGTACAGACCTAACATGGGGGACTGGCCCTGCCGGGGGAAACGAATGACGCCGCTGCCATTTCAGCCCATAGTGGATAATGTAAGGATAGGGACAAGGCAAAACTTACCCTGGATCAGCGCTCCTTATGTCAGATGCTTTATAAATACAGGCTGTGTTTTATTAATACAGACTGCTTTATGAATACAGGCTGTGCTATATGAATATGGACTGTATTTTATGAATACGGGCTGTGCTTTATGATTACAGCCACAGGTCTGAGCAGCGAGATGCAGTGTGTGTGATGTCCCTGGGCACCCGCGCACGAGTCATCCAGTGTCATCTGGTGTTCCAGTGTGATCAGACGTGCGTTTAAGACGGCGACCATTCGCTAACGTTCGCAAACATTTTCAAACATATTCAGATTTTTTTCTGTTCGCCACGAAAGGTAGCTATCGTTACCTAACAGTCTGAAAAGGTAGTGCGTTGCAAACAAAAATGGCTGTTGACAGGAGGGACACTGAGAGAGCACATAAGTTGACAATCATTTGGCTGTTATAATTGACTTTGATCAATGTAATATTTGTTCTGACCTTTAAAAAAAATCCCATGTAAGCAGAAAATCAGCTGGCTAGCATTGTTAGACCTAACATAGCTAGCTTTCCCTTATGTAAACGTTGGCCAAGTTGCTTTTTTTCCGTTTAGTCGCATCCACTTTTATTAAAAATGCGTTGGTGGCCAACTGAATGGAATGTTTATTTAAAATCGTTCAGCGGTAACTGTTGGCTGCAAACAGCACACCGCTCAAATGAGCCAGATCAGCGAACTTGGACAAGTAGTAAGCATGGCTTTAATGTTCTAACGGTAGCTTGCTGTGATTCCGTCTTTGTTCTATTCAGACACAGGTCTCACGTGGTAAGGTTTGTTGACTTAAGTGTTATATAAAGTACATTTAAACAGCGGCCAGGTCCGTACTGTTTATGCATTATCATCTTCATATTAAAAAGATACCTCAGTAGTGACAAGTAATAAATTAATTGATATTTGACATTACAGAAGCTCTTATTCACTTCTTGTGTAAGACTTGCCGTATATTTAGTGAGGAAAGGTGAGACCGAGCCTGCCTACTGTCCAATCAGAAAATATTGGATGCCAATGAAAAAAAAAAAAAAAAAAAAAAAAATATATATATATATATATATATATATATATATATATATATATATATATATATATATATATATATATATATATCACAGCCAAGCTGTAGGTTGTTGCCACAGGCAATACCTATGTCAACTTGCTTTTCACCATGCCCACATCCCATGTTCATTCCCCTTCTCTTTTTTGGGGTGTGTAACACTCAACCACCACCATCCCCAGAAAATTTTAAAGACCATTAGCTATTAATCCTGATTTGGTTTGGTTTTCAACTGTAAACTTGACCATTGTGTTGTTTTGTCCTTCATTCCTTTTGGGCCGTTTTTTTTTCGGAATCTTTGTTATTCCTACCCTGAAATTTCTCTTTCTTATTGTCAGTTTGTTGGACGGATATAATGGGAGGCCTTTCCTCAGAATTGTAATGGTTTTCTCTTTCGCGCTTTTTAATGTCGCTTTGGAGGGACGACGGTTTCACTGTTGACAGCCAGTCCTAGACTGTGACGTCCTCCACCCTCTCTTCCCGGCTTTACACCGACACCGAATCAATCAGTGCCCAGTGCAGAGTTCGTTCACCAATAGCAACCCCACTTTCTGTAAACGGACATTCAGCACTCAGCCTTCGTCGGAGACTCGCGATTTTAGACGGCTGTGAGCCCTGCGATGCTTTCGAGTAGATCAACGGCCCAGCGAATTTTCAGCCCTGTGAAGTGGATCGGCTTTCGTCGTCCTCCTCTACTTGTGTTCATTCTGTCGTGGTGAGCTCAGTGGCTGTTTTCAGTGGTGGTAACGTAACTCTGAGCAACACGCTATCGGTGAAACCGTGCTGTCAACCTACGTCATTTTTACCAACCGGCATCAATGGAGTCCTCTTGCAATTCTTTCACGCGGCTGGTGATTTTAAGCCGCGTCTAGAGACGTTGTAACCTAACCGAGAAACAATCTTGCAAAAAAGAAAAACCCTGCGCCCGTGTTTTTCAGTGTACAATGATGTTTTTAGGATCTCACTCATTTTATAGTGTTAATTTGTGCTGGTGACAGTTCTATCGTCTGTTAATTATTATCATCACGATTATTATTATTATTATTAAAGAGAAGCAATTATTTTTCTGCCGTTTTGTGTATGGTAGCCATCGTATTTTGTTTGACTTTTTGGTTTTACTGTATAAATATTACATATAAATATATTTTTTCTTTTTGGATTTTTTTTTCTTTTAAGGGGTGTTGCTAAAATTGCACGGTTTATTTTTAAAAAGCGATTATCGCAATATTAGTAAATATAAAGCAATGGAGGAAAGAGAAGGGGAGGCGTTTAAAACCAATACCAGTTCAATGCTGCAATTTTTAGTCAGACACTTAAACTACATTTACGAAGTGGGGGGAAGAGACACTTTTAATTTATTTCTGACCGGAAGACACAAATAAGACTTCAGTAATGCATGCATGGGATTTAAACACGCAAATAAATAATACTCATAGTACATACATTTTTTTAAAAGTGCATAACAAATAAGAATACAAACCTCAAGAAAAATGTAGCTGAAGAAAAAGTTTAAAAGAAGAAAAATGATAGCTAATATATTGTGTTCGGCTAGTCTGCTTTGAGTTTTTGTTGTAAAGAAAATTTAAGATGTTTTTTCTGTTGTTTTTGGAGAATGATATACAATTTGTGTATATTTTCATAAACAAAGTATGCACTGATATGTTATTAAAATTCTATACTGCTTTTACAAAAAAAAGTGTTTGTTATTGTACCAAAGTATCCATTTGTCCCTGGAGACCTCCCCTTTTGCGTATGTTTTACCGTATTTTATATATTAAATAGACAAGTTGACCTAAAAAAATTAAGTGTGTGTGTTTTGTCGTTATTTATTTAGTTTGTATGGAACTTGTATTTCAAGGCCTGTTCACACATTAAAACAGATGCTGAGTGTACACCAGGGTTGTGGATTTTTCTTTGCAATTTAGTAAGCAATTCAGTGAATTGAAGTTCATTTCTTGATTTTAAAAACATCCATCCATCTTCTATACCTGCTTATTCTGGTCAGAGTCGCGGGGGTGCTGGTGCCTATCCCAGCATGCATTGGGCAAGAGGCAGGAATACTCCTTGGACAGGCTGCCAACCTATCACAGGGCACCCAATTAGCCTACCTGCATGTATTTGGACTGTGGGAGGAAACCGGAGTACCCACGGAAGAAACCCACTTGGACACGGGGAGAACATACAAACTCCACACAGAAACGGATTCGAACCCAGGACCTTCTTGCTGTGAGGTGACAGTGCAACCCACTACCCATTGCATCAGTCAGTTTTTTGAAGGTAATTTCAATTCATTGACTGAATTGAAATGGAATTGATCTGTGCACTGAGGTATAAGATGAGAAACATTTGGTCGAATGGTCAGGTAATGCTGATGCTGTGGGTCTTTATATATGTTCATATAGGTAATGAAGTTACTGGAGCTCTTGCATACTACTCCAACGATTTCAAGCAGCATTGCTGTCACTGACGTTGGCGCATCAATGTATTTTGATTGGCTAATGTGATTAACGGATTGATAGCACATTATCAGCCTTGCTAATAATGGGGTTTGGGAAGCCTCTCATTCTTGTGACCGTCTCTGGGTTGTAGAAACGGTCGAGAGGCAGCGTGACTGGTTCTTCTGCGTCACGGTGTTGGCTATTACAGGGTTTATTCGGATGCTATTGTGAAGGAATAAGTTATTGTGTGCAATGCCGTTGTGGACCATTAATTTCTCAGAAGTCACCACGAGGAGACATGTACTTCACTTGGACTTGTACCTAAAGTAACGGGATACTTCATGTTAGTGCCTCCGTATAGTCATTTCGTGTTTCAGGTCAATGAACTCCCACAACTTTCTTTAGGACTGAACATTATGTAGTGCCACTAGAGTGCAACGTAGCGCTAAAATCGTGTTATCTTTGCACATTAATGTGGTGTTATTGTCAGGATCCTGTTTCCATTGATTCAAATTTGCATTACTTGCAGCCATGGGGGTGATTAGTTCAATATTTAAAATCTTCAATGAGTGCAACATGCTGAAATAGATGAAGTGATCAGTTTTTGGTATTGTAGGTGTAATTCAAAACATTTTCCACTAGAGGGAAGTCGGACATAACTATTGTGGAGGAAACCCCCAAATGCTGCCTTTGCAAAATATTTAAAATAATTATGCTCGCATTTTGATCAATAATAATTTGTTTACATATATAGACATTGACAGTGAACACAGCCGGACACCAAAAATGAGAATGTATTAGATGCGCAATAAAAACGGGCTAAATCAGTAGCGAATTTTAGTCAGAGTAGCCTGCATATAATTCTTGTTGGACTCATATGGTTTACTTAGCAGAATCAGTGTTATCCGTTGAAGAGTATTATGACATTATCACCAACACACAAACTCAGACCCCAGTTTTCACGTTTTGCTGGATTACCAATGATATTCATATTTTTATCTATTTCTATATATGCATTTTTATCCGTTTTATTTCACATTATTTTCACATTTTATTTCTCAAGCCGAACGTTTTAAAATATAAATTAGTGATGTATGTCAACAAATATCTTACACTTCGCTAACATTATTTTTCGCAGAATATTCCCTAATTATTTTCTACAATGTTGAATAGTAGCCAAATTCTAAATATTTCTATGGAATAGTGTAATTTATGAAGACAAACAAATTCGTCAGTGATATCCCGATAAAACAATAACATAGTCTTCGTAAACAATACGATAAATGTATTTATAAAAGTGATATAATTTCCTTAATAATTCATATGAATTTTGTACCACGACTGCAACCTGCTGTGTTCATTTTTGACAACATCTTCGATGATTGGCTGAGCTGTATTACTTCCCGTTTGTTACCAATCGTTTATAGCCACGTCACAATTTGTGTGTGGCTGTTACTTAAATATTTATACAGTGCAGCCTGGCGTTTTGTGACCTTTGAAATATATTTGCCTTTCTTCAGGGGTCAAGTCACAATTTTTCGACAGAGTTAATCTTGTCGGACTTTTTTTAAACGTCGATTTCGGTACGCTTCGCAGCCTTCAGAACCCAGCGAAAGACTGTCCTGAAGTTAGCTAGCTAACTAAGCGTAGCACCTAACCCTGGAAGTGGTCGAATACAACTACTCAGTAAAACCAGCGTTATAGGAAGCAGTTTCTTGGCTGCAGTTGCACAGCTAAACCAGGAAGTTTTACAGAAATATCTACAGTTGTTTAAAACTTTATTTACTATTAGTCATAAGCCGTGTTGCATGGGATTTAAGGAGATATTTTGTCACTAACGTTAATACAACTAACGCTGTGACATCAGGCAAGTTAACTTACTCTACACGATCTAGCTAGCAAGTAAAGTTGGTGTTTCTGCATAGTTTAGAAAATAGTCTATAGCGCAAGCATGGCGGTAGCCTGTACTGATAATTACGTAACATTACGTAATTACTTAATATTGAAGGTGGGTTGGTTAGCAGTACTTTATATATATATATATATATATATATATATATATATATATATATATATATATATATACACACACGTCAGTTTAATGCGACAAACAATTTACCTTAGCAAGCTGAATATTATCGAACGAATATAGCTGTATTCCTGACAGCAGTTAAGCAGTCTGTCTTGATGTTAGTTCAAATAACGTGATGCATGATTGCACGAAACTAAAGATTTGTCGTGAGGTTCCCATGTAGTAACAAAAGAGGTTGCCAGATTCAGTTGGTCTAACCCAGAGTTTTCCAGTCTTATCCAGAAAGGGCCGATGTGGGTGCAAGTTTTTGTTTCAGCCAAGGACTACGACACCTGATTCAACTAATGAACTGATAATGTTCTTCTATCAAGACGGCGATAAGTAGAATCAGGTGTCTTAGTGCTGGCTTAAAACAAAAACCTGCACCCACACCGGCCCTTTTCGGATAAGATTGGACACCCTGGTCTACCCTATGTTGAGGTAAGTGCCCTTTTCTGTCGGTTACTGTCCCAATGTCTCACAGACCAAATCGGTGAATGTGTTTCAGGACACGTTCTCTGGATGTTGGGGCTGCGGGCTCTTCTGGGGATCGGATTCTTGGTGACGTCACGAGGCAGCGGTGTTCTTACTCAGAGAGGGGCGTGCCCAGTGGCCGGTGGGCCTCACCTTTTCTACAAGGATTGCCCTGGACACAGGCTGTCCACCATGGCTCAGCCAATCAAATACCTCGGGTGAGTTCTTTCATGAGAGGAGATATCTTGTGGTGTCAAAATTTAGATTTATTTTTGATAAGGTGAGTAAAATTTTCAGATTGATTGATAGGAAGACAAGACTTGATAGGTAATGCTTGCTGTATTCTTGGTTCATGAATCCTTCCTCTCTCATAACAACCCTCACCTTGCCAGCCGAGAGCCAAATCTAATTCTGGATATGCCCCATCCCCATTTGTCACTGCATGGTTTCAGTGTAGTGCAATGGTTTAAAACATTTTTTTTTTTAAAACTACGAATCCCAGGAGGCCCACTGCTGTTACACCCACTAGGAAAATATAGTGCTATAAAAATTTAGTGACACAGCTCACATTTTTAAGTATGTAAAAATGCAAGCTTTGGAGGTCGCTCAGGAGTGCCACAAATATCTGCGATAAATAATGTGGGCAGCTAGGGGTTATGGAAGAGTTTGTGTTTGAGAGATCCGAGATCACCCCTTGTGTGCGTGCGTGCGTGTGTGTGTAGGCAGGAGGAGGCCCAGCGCATAGATGAGGAGTTGTTCACAGAGTACCGCTTCAGTGTGGATCAGCTGATGGAACTGGCAGGACTGAGCTGTGCCACCGCTGTCGCCAAGGTGATGCCCCGCCTCTTTCCTCTGTCCCCGCCTCATTCCTCTGCCAACTTGCCGTTACAGCAGAGTGCCTTCGTGTGTCCCAATGATCATGTGACCTAGCTTACACGCTCCTTACCCCCCACTCTGGCTTGTCTGGTGTGAAGTGTGCCTACACACTGCTCTTTTGTTACTGTGTACACACTTTGTGTGTCTGTAAGTCTTGTCCTGTACTGTCAGTGTACACACCGTATTTCAGTACCCCTTGTCCTGTGTGTCCCATGTACATGCTGTTCTTCTGTGACTGCTGTCCTGTAAGATCAGTGTGTACACAGTCACTCCGTAACTCCTCCCCCTTGCTGATCCAGGCCTATCCCCTGGACTCCCTGGTCAAAGCCACGCCCTCCGTGTTGGTGGTCTGCGGCCCAGGCAACAACGGAGGGGACGGATTGGTCTGCGCGCGACACCTCAAGCTGTTTGTGAGTCCTCCCACTATCCACGCAGCATCCAATCACCTTGGGGCTTTTCTTCCCGGTGACCGCTAGTCTCCACTCCTAGAGCCCTGCTACTCAAATCATGGTCCTCAAGGGGCAAGAATTGCTGGTTTTCCACCCTCCCTTTACCTGGGAGTCAGGTATGAAGACATTCTGGCCAACCAGTGGCACTAATTGTTAAGTTAATTGAGTTAATTACCAGGGTGAAAAAAGAAACAGGACCGGATTTGAGGTCCAGATTTGCCCTAGAGCACTTGAGTCAAACTCCAGCCCTGGAGTGCCACAGTTTCTGCTCAGCGCCAGCGGGCCATTTAAGTCATTGATTGGCTCAGGAATCCACACGCATTGTTCTCAAGGGGTCAACTGGCAGCTGACTGATAGGGAAACGCAAACCCCCCCCTAGACACTGTGGCCCCCCTGGGAATTAAGTTTGATACCCCTGCTCTAGAGCTTTGGTAAAGGCAAGTTTAGTTCTCCCGCAGTCTGACCAGTTCTACCAAGTTTTAGCCAGTGCGACGCTGTGTTACCTTATTGGTCAATCGCTGAATCGGATGGAATCACCGATTCCCAATTGGAAAGTAATCTACACAAGATGATGCTTTGTCAGGAGCGTTAAGTAACCACTAGTGGTTTACTAGTGAAGCACAGTCCTGATTGGGTGGACTCACCCTACCCAGTCCTGATTTGGAGCTCACACCAGTGTCAGCTTGGTCAGGCTCGTAAGGTTGTGAGCCTGACAAGTGTGGCTAGTTCCACCAGATTTTACTCATATCCCCCATTATCCTTACAGCTGTCTTGTTAGCAGACAGAATAACAGACTGACAGATCAGCACACAGATGGGATTACGTAGCCTTCCACTCCACTTGCTGTCTTGGTGATACTCTAACAAAGGTGGATGTGGGAAATGAGGAAAGCTCAAGAGGAGGTGACAGAACTTGGCTATTATGACATCATCGAGAGTGGCCATTTTGTTTGTTCTTGGCAGGGTTACGAGCCCAGCATTGTGTACCCCAAGCGGTCCAACAAGCCCCTGTTCCAGAACCTGATGGCCCAGTGTGAGAAGATGGACATCCCCTTCCTGGCCGAGATGCCGTCTGAGGTACCACCTCCCTGCTCCCCGCCCCACAGCTCCCTGTGTGTGTGCGTATGGTGTGTACACGTGTTTATGTGTGTGCGTATGGTCTGTGTGTGTGTGCGCGAGTGTGTGTGTGTGTGTGTGTGTGTGTGTGTGTGTGCGCGCGAGTGTGTGTGTGTGTGTGTATGTATGGTCTGTGTGTGCGCGCGCGAGTGTGTGTGTATGGTGTGTGTATCGTCTGTGTGTGTGTGTGTGTGTGTGTGTGTGTGTGTGCGCGTATGGTCTGTGTGTGTGTGCGCGAGTGTGTGTGTGCGCGCGCGAGTGTGTGTGTATGGTGTGTGTATCGTCTGTGTGTGTGTGTGTGTGTGTGTGTGTATGATGTGTGCGTTTGTGTGTGTATGATGTGTGCATGTGTTTGTGTGTGTGCGTATGGTCTGTGTGTGTCTGTGTTTGTGTGTGTGTGCGTATGGTCTGTGTGTGTGTATGTGTGTGTGTGTTTGTGTGTGTGTGTGCGTATGGTCTGTGTGTGTGTATGGTGTGTATATGGTCTGTGTGTGTGTGTGTGTGGGTGGTCTGTGTGTGTGTGTGTGTGCGTATGGTCTGTGTGTGTGTGTGTGTGTGTGTGTGTGTATGGTCTGTGTGTGTGTACGTATGGTCTGTATGTGTGTGTGTGTGTGTGTGTGTGTGTGTGTGTGTGCGTATGGTCTGTGTGTGTGTGCGTATGGTCTGTGTGTGTGTGCGTATGGTCTGAGTGTGTGTATGGTCTGTGTGTGTGTGTGTGTGTGTGTGTGTGTGTGTGTGTGTGTGTTTGCACTCGTAAGTTTGCCTGCTGCTCTCGGCAGGCGGTGGTAATCGACGAGGCCTACAACCTGGTGGTCGACGCCATTTTCGGCTTTAGCTTCAAGGGTGCGGTGCGGGAGCCCTTCGGCGCCATCCTGGCCACCCTGATAAAGGCCACCGTGCCCATCGCCAGCGTGGACATCCCCTCAGGTGGGCACGGGTACCCGCGCGGGTGCCCGACACACCGGACTCCCGCGGGTCCCACAGAACTTCTGAGGAAACGCGTCGCTTTACAAAAACAGCAATACGAGAGGATAACTTTTGTGACATTCTAAGAATGCAGATTTCTGTTTCTTTGACGATTGTCAGTAGTCTGCATTGTCAGGAGTTTTACCGGTGTCTTCTCTAATAATAATATCACCCAGGTCTGGCACCAGCACAGGTACTTAGGTGGAGCAGGCTAGGGCAGGGGTGACTCAACTGGGCCGTGGAGAGCCTTCTGTAATGGGTCTAGGGTTGGGTACCAAAACTCGGTACCACTATGGCACCGGTACCTGCCGGATCGAATCACATCTCGGATTTTGGTGCGTCGTTTCGGTGCCATACGACTTCACTAGCTAACGTTACGCGTGCACTGTCGACTCAGTCCATGTCAGCAGGTACCATTAGCGAGCTGGCTAACGTTAATCTCAGTCGCAATTGTTCAATTCCTTTGCCTTTGCAATATAAAAACGTTACTTAATGTCGACATTTGCTATTTAATTTAAAGAAGGTATCTGTCCAGGCATCCGTTAAGGGTGCCTGATGTGGGACGGGTTCACCTGCTAGCTAGCCGGGGGGCTTGAAAAAGCGAGAGCTAGTGAGAGGAGAGCGGCGTTTCCTGAACGCCGTGATGGGTGAAGCTGGCCTGACAGTCCCTCTCCACAGCAAAATCAAAGGCCCGGGTTGGTCCAAATCACGGAGCGACAGGTTGCATATTCCTGGGCTGTTGGCTATAAGGCAACCCAGGAATATGCAACCTGCAGGAAAAGCAGGAAGCAGTAGGTGGAATTGAAGTGTAGTGTCGTGGCTTAGGAAGTGTACTTGTAACTCAGAGGTTGCGGGTTTGAGTCCCAGGTGGGCCGCTCTCAGTGGGCTCTGTCGTAAGATGCTTTACCTCAGTTGCTTCAGTGTAATATCCAACTTGGATAACGTGAATACATTAAACTGTAAGTTGCTTTGAAGGGGCTGTGTTAAGGAACTGTTTAATGTAATGATGAACGATGTAAAACAGAGTTGAGTCTTTTTTTTCCCCTATAGAATATGGAGTTGGCCAGATTGAAATTGTGTATTTGTGTATGTGTGTGTGTGTGTGTGTATATATATGTGTGTGGGTCTGTGTGTGTGTGCTTGCGTGCCTGTGTAACTGCAGGCTGGGACGTGGAGAACGGTAGCTCTGACGGGATCCAGCCCGACCTGCTGATCTCCCTCACCGCCCCCAAGAAGGCGGCCTTGCACTTCCGTGGGCGCTACCACTACCTGGGGGGTCGTTTCGTGCCCCCCGCCCTGGAGAAGAAGTACCAGCTCAACCTACCTCCGTACCCAGGCACTGAATGTGTGTACCAGCTTCCCTAGAGCCTCTGCCACACCACCTTATCAAACTCGGGTTACTGGCTGTTGCCAAATAATTCGTGTAAAAATAAATGAAATAATAGGCAAAATGATGTGATGATGCAATGTATTAGCCTTCACAAAATTTATTGGGGGGGGGGGGCGGGGGCGGGGTTCGGCGGTGCATGTGTACCTGAAGATAGATTCATGGATGGACAGCATTCTTTTAAAACATTTGATTCCGATTATACTTTTATTAGAGCCACGGCGTCACAAAAATGCGTTCACGTGCAATGCATTTCCGCATTTACGCAAAGTAATTTGCAATGCGTATTGTTTTTTGAAAAATGAGTGCTAGTCTACACATTTTACGTTGTGTGTGGGTATCATTAACCTGTGCCCACTAGGAGGAGCAATTGTCCACATTTTCACTCTGCGTGAAATAAATGAAAAAACTATAGGTGGTCGGTTGAAAATTGAAAATCGTAACCATAGACAATTTAAAAATGATTTTGCTGTTAAAAGTTTAAAAAAGAATTACAACCCATAGAAGCTCAAAGAAGTTTTCACAAAAAGTTTTTTTCGAGATACTGAGGACGGTTTAGGCTGAAACATGTCTCTGTCCAAACAGGAATAAAATACGCTGAAAATGATTTTGTTGCGTAGACATTCATAATGTGTATCTCATTCAGTGCGGGCTCCCGTCTTTTCTTGCTGTTAAAAGTTTACTCATTTTGTCTTATGTAATTTTATGAAGGAAAAAGTCTGAAACAATTAATGTACAGGAGATGATACATTTTTCTGAAGACTTATCACATTGGAACGTTTCAACAATCAACGGACAGGAGACAGATTTTTGAATATCAAGACACAGGCGTGCCTCTTAGGTGTAATCCGACCCATCACTGCCATGTTCATACCTGGCTGCTATAACAACTCTCAGCTAGGAACAGCGAATGGCTAAAATTAGAACCATTTCCAGTATATCACGGAAAACGATGACAACAATGCACAAAGTGTGGAAACCACATTAATACACGCAGTTACGTAAGCTTTCAGCTACAAAGATGGTCATCTTTGGCCTGGTTATTACAATCTTCGCATATTGCATTGGTTGATGTATTGCTTCAAAGTAGTGATTTAAGCATTTGATTTAAGCTTGGTTTAATATAGGAAACATTGCAAGCCCTTCGCAATAACATTATGAGGGGGTTTTAAAATCACAAGATGTGAAATCGCCACAGAATTCAGTTGTAACTGGGAAAAACAGGTCTCTACGTCCGTCTTGCTAAACTTGCTTCTTCCAGGCTGGCGTACAGCACCCCCTGTAAAATAATAATATTATTATAATCATTTAAAAAAAAAAAACGTCCAATTATTTTCGGCGGATAAATGGGTCAGGAGAAAGAAATAGCCCTAGTATGCCGCTACGGTACGCTTCAGCCCATTTTCTTTACAATTCAGATGTGACTCACATGTCGAGTCCATTTCTCAAACTAGCATATGTATACACAAAAGATTCAAGGTGTCGCTTCTTAAAATAACGAATAACCTGGCTTCATATTTCAAACAATTCGCACAGAAGTGTGAAGAACTGAAGATCCATTGTCCGCCTAACTCAAGATTTTAAGGCAGCCAAGTTACTCGTTATTTGAAGTTTTTAGTGTACGGTTGCCAAAAAGTATTCTCTGCTGTTTTGTTGGATGCATTTTAGCCTGAGGCCGTGTCGCTAAGTTTTGGTTGTAAAAAGTAACGATGTTGCGTATAGGTGCGTATTAATAGGCTATATACATACCGAAGTAGTCTGATCAATTCCCGACCTTCTTCCTTCTTCCCTCTCTGAGAATTTCAATAGTTCAGTTCAGCCGTTTTTAAAACATGTTTTTTGTAACATGACACATCAAGAGACCAGTTACATGAAAAAAAAATGTATTTGGCGGAGTGGTCTTGCTAATGCGTATAACAATTGACAGAAGTGGACAGAAGTCTAGAAATGAAAAGACATTGGGCCTCATTCACAACTTTTCTAAAAATTATTATTACTTTTGTTCTTAAAAATGTTCTTGCAAAAAAACAATATGAGATTCGTGACACGTGCAAACCTTTGTTTTTGTGCATATGCCATGTGTATGTGATGATGGAAGGTTGTTTGTAAATTCTGTGCGCAATCCTGTTCATGTGATTTGCATAAAGAAACTGCCATGAACAAATACAGATAAGAAAAAAACGATGAATGCCGAAATGTTCTTTGAAACGTTCTTACATGCACTTCACAACCGTACACATTTCGTGAATGAGGCTCACTACCTTTAAGTGGACGGAGTTTTTTCTTCAAAGTAAGCCATTGGTATAGGTTACATTGAATTCCGCCCGCTCGTTTTAGCTTCAGGCGCGCTAATACACTGCAATATGCCTTCACGTCCAGCCTGTTCGTGTTCTTATTTTATGCAGCTGCGCAGCATTCTCAGAAAAAGAACACTTGTCACCGTGAGCGTTCACCGACCAGCCAGCGGTGCCGAATCCAATAAGGAGCGCGCCTCGGCCTACTCTACTAGAGTCAGACCTGCCAACCTTGGGAAAATATTTTGAGTACCACAATAGTCAGTGTAACGCTTAGTTCACACGCTTTGCATGCACACACGCACACACAAGCCTTTCTTCATAATTCTAGTTTTGACTGTAGAAGTGATCAGGCAAAATGGTATATTTTCACCCTATTCCAAAATATCACTTCCACTGCACTGGGCTATATTATGATATACTTGCAAGTCAAAAGAGTACACCTGCTTAAAACCATTTTTTTCATGATTAATATTTCATTATATGATATGTGTGCTTATACAAACTGATAACCATAAGTGAATTGCGTGTAATTATTTAATAAAAATGGAAATAATGTATTTTGTATAATATAACATATGTTTTCATTTTCACGTATTTACAGAAACTTATGTTGTAATGTAAAAAAAAAAACTTGTGTTGCAATGTAAAACACTGTCGGTTATGAATAAAACCAAGTTTCTGTTCATGATTTCCATTTTTATTTAATAATTACATAATTGAATCAGCTTACATAGGCACACATCATATAGGGCTAATGAAAAAAGTATTCAATTGAAAAATTTTGGAATGTAGGCCTTTGTAACTAGAGGTTTAGCTAAATTATTATATGAAGCTCCTTGGTGGCTAATGTCAAAATCATAAATGCATGATGATAATGTGCGAAATGCATGGTGCGGAGGTTTTGCGGGGCGGAGGTACGGCCATTGCTCCTGATATTTTGCTCCAACAGAGTGTGCGCGATTCAAAGTTAGAACAGCGAGTCTCCGTGGCGTTTGAGTTACTGCAGCTAAATAATTCCATCAGTTATTCACACCGTAGCCGTCTCGTAACGGGGCTAAATCGTATGCGAGCTACTACTACGGCTAACTATATACACAAATTTATCTCGTTAGGATATACCTCTTGAAATGCATCATCACGTAAAGTTACCTAACATGTTTTAACGTTTTATATGTTAACATTACGGTAACATTTTTGTGCTTGATTATTACTCTCCCACTTCTCATTTTACTTCAGCAATGTAGCGTTACGCCTCGGTGGATAATCAAGTACCCCTGCGTATCAGTGGATGTTGAGTGGGTCGGGGAGGGGTTACAGAACCACAAGCACAAGGTCGCATCTGGTCCAATCCGAGGGATGTAGTTTAAATACCGAATAAATGTACGGTATTGTTTTGTATTGATGTATTGGTTTCCGTAATTAAATTAGAATAATAATTTTTTTAAATTTATTTATTTTACGTAGTTTCAGTTGGCATTTCGTACATGCGTATTTTGACCAAGAATTGCGTGGTTGGTACACAAAATACGTGCAGGTTGGCAGGTCTGTAGAGTTTAAAAAAGCTGTCAATGAGAGTTGGTTTCACATCGAACATTTTGCCTAAGCACCCGTGAGTCCAGAGCTTCGGAACATAGTACAAACACGTCATGCACTGTTGGGCTCTGAATTACCATTTTATTGAAAATAGCATGAATCAATCGCACTTACCAGAACGGTGTTGTCTGTGATCCAAGCCTGATCCAAGATCTCTTCTCTGTTCCCTGTAGAGAGAGCACGCATTTTTTCTCGTTTGCATTGCCTTGTTTTACGCATTAAACACCAAAAAAGAAGGTCAAAAACTGAATACGAACCGTGCGTTTCCGTCACTTTTCACAGAACACCCTGAAAGATCAATGGAAAAGCACCGTTAAGGAATATACCGAAGCTACATCCACGTACATGGAAATCAGAAATGTGTTTACTTTTTAATTTACACGACAAACATTGGTAAAATGATAATATCAGGTGGCTCTAATATTTACTGTTAATATTTCTGAACTTAAAAAAAAACATCCTCTAAGCACAGAACTTATAAGCAGTACATTTGATCAAAGGGTTACATTTGGTTGGCTCTTAAGTTATAAGGGCTGCGATTTGAATTCAAGCTCAGAGACGGGTGACAGCTTAAAGAAAAAACCAACATAAGGTGTCTTAGTAAGGTATTGAGCCACCAGGAACCGCCAGAACAGCTTCAGTGCGCCTTGGCATAGATTCTGCAAATCTCTGGAACTCTACTGGAGGGATTGAACATGCATTTTTATACATGCCACAAAGGATGTCAGTTGCTAAATTGTGTGATGCAGTACAGCTGTATGGAAGCATCTGCATTCTTTATGTTTCTCCACTCATTTATTCAGGTTTTTCCTTTAATTTATCACCCGTTTGTGTAAAAAGTAGCCTTTGAATGTTTAGACTCAAGGTTCCGGCTTGAAAATGTGTTTGGATGAAGCTATGTTTTACAGCGACGCAATGTAAGAAAAAGCTATAATTGACAGTGATTGTGAAATCCGGGTTTCTTTAGTTACCGCGATGCAAGAAGACGGCAATGGTGATCGCCACGATGATGGTGAGGCCCGTCCCAGCTATGGTTCCGTAGAGAAGCAGCGTGCACACGTCACTGCTCCCTGTAACATGGGCTTCAAAAAGTTAAATTCATCTGAGCTATGGGTGGGGAGCGGTGGGATTGGGTGGGGCGTATTGTACTTTTTTAGAAAATACAGTAATGCATACATTTCACAACAATGTATATTTAAAAGAAATTCCCCATGCATATTTTAACATCTTTAAGTGACAATGATTCATATATTTGTCCTTTTATTGTGAAGTATTGCAATATCTTTTCTGATCTTGATAATATATTTATAGACTGTGTTGATGGTTGCCTTGACAACCATCTCCGTCCACAAAAGATGACGTTCACGTGCTAGGGTATTCCGGGTAGAACACTGTTAACTGAAGGTAGCTAACTATGTTCGGGGCTAGTCTAACGTGTTAAAACTACCTCACTGCTACACAGTAAGTTGAGCATCTGTACGTTATTGCACGCACACATACAATATTTATTTTCAATATGGCCTCTTGAGGTGTATAGTGTCCCAAAGAACAGCGTCCTCCTGACCACCCAGTGAACCCGGCTTCATCAAGCCATTAACTGAACTCTGATCCGGACTTCACGCTACTTGCACGTGAAGCCTACATCTGTTATTTGTGTAACAATTGTGGGTACTTGAAAATGTGTCTGTTCTAACATAACAATGCAAATAAAAACATTCCATAAATATGACCACCTTAAAGAAATCAGTCAGCGATTAACCGGAATTCATTTCTTCAGTTGGGACTAGTAACAACAAGGAATTGGATCTCTTTTGGGAAAACTGAATGTCTTCAATATGCAAACACAATTAACCCCTGTGTTCTGTTTACTTGAACTAATGAAAGTGTTAACCTGGACCAAATAGCCTACTCTACATATATTATTATTATCTCAGTTCCAAACAGTATATTTGTTGAATGATTGCCATTTACCTCCAATACATTTAACAATGAAAGGGATATTCATTTTTGTGTAAAGATGTGATCTAGCCCATATAAATCCACTATAATGAACGAATGGGGGACATATATGTTTATCTAAGAGAAACAAAACAAAGTTTTTAATAGCCTACAGTATATTATTGATGTTTATTGTTTCTAACTGACATTCTCATTTATTTTTAATCTATCTTATAATATTCAAAGAAATTCTATAGCCAAAAAGACATAAAGCAAACACAGACGATGAACAACAAACAGTTACTCAAAACAAGAACCAAGGCTGCGTTTCCCAGAGTCTCCTTAGCGCCGCGTGCGTCGTAAGGTAGCTATACCTTAAAGCTTACGGTCTTCTGGGTCTCGAGCTGTTTCCCAGCGCCTCCTTAGCTAAGGTATACCTTCTGAAAGGTTCACCTTTAAAAGGGTGGTCTGAGGCACTCTGTCACTCTGTAAACTGTCCCTTAGCGATGCGCTCCGCTCATCCTGTCACAGTTTTAGCATTATTATGCCAACATTTTGCTTTTCAAATCGACAGTTGTACTACAGTGCACATTTAGTAGCACATCTACATGCGAAAATGACATAGATAGTTTAATATTAACTTTACGAAAATTAATTGTCCAATCAACGTTTCTGTGCATACACGTCATGAGAATGTTGTTGTTTCACCTGTCTATTCCCATCAGGGTTCAAAGCCCTGACCCTCGCCTACACTGCTGCCAACAGGACAGCCCCCATCTACTTGCGGGACATCACTCGATTCTATGTGCCTGCTCAACCACTCCGCCTTGTAACCCCTCCCACCCACCCAAAGGGATCACAGAGCTTCTCCACCCTAGCTCCCCAGTGGTGGAACGAGCTCCCCGTCCCTCTCCGAACCTCCCCCTCACTACCCATCTTCCGCCGTGGCCTGAAGACTCATCTCTTCAGACTATACCTAGACTAACCACCACCATGCTGTATATTTCACCCTAAATCCCCCCCCCCCTTTCTTCATGACACTTGTTACATGTTGCCCCATCCCAGCACTTTTTGGTAATCTGTATTTGTCCTAATACTGTAGCTTATTCTTCTGCCTAGTTGGCTTTGTAGAGGTTAGGTCTGAATAGTGTTCACTGTGTGAACTAAACTGTGTTCTTGGCTAGAAATAGCTGCACAAAATAAGTATTGTACCTTACTGAACCTGTGTTTAGCAGTTGTCTATGACCATGAAATGCACTTTTTGTACGTCGCTTTGGATAAAAGCGTCTGCCAAATAAATGTAATGTAATGTAAGTATAGGGCCTATCCATAATCTAATCCAATTTGTGAAAAAAAGTTTTTTTAATTTATACGTAGTGGAGCTAACTGAGGATATGGCTTTTCTGACTGCATACCCTGTAGAAATTAGTTCGTTTGTGTGTGAGTCAATGATCGCACTGACTTGGAACAAACCGCCGGTTTATTAAGAATATAAAACCCGTGTGAGCAAAGCCGACGCTGAGTGAGTCTGCTTGGTGACCGAACTAGAGGGAACTAGAGCACGTTGATTGGCTTCGCCATAAACACACATAAAGGTCTGGTGGCTCATAATGAGCAAACATAGCCAAATGAGCTACATCCCCTTCCTCACACCGCCTATATAAAACAAAATAGCACTGGGAAAATATCAACATTACAGAACATTTGTTTCTTACCATGCTGTTTTACGATTTTCGGTAAACAACCCAATAATGACATTCTTGGTTAAATTTAAGATTATCCAACAGCAAATCAAGGTGGATGAACATATCACTTTAACAGGTAGGCCTATTCATAAGGCAAACCCGGTACAGAATTAATCATTATCAATTTCCACAGACGCGCTTTTGCCTTTCATCTACGATCATTTTTGCACAGTAGGGAAAAGTCAGTTAATATGCTGCTACAGTTGCCTATATATTGTGTGACAAAAACAAATTAACATTACACCTTTGTTTCAATATGAACAAAATAATTCACCCATATGTAGCATATATCCTTTTTCCTGGGCTTCCAAGAAGTCCCAGACTATGCCTTATATGTCCCGATTGATGCCCTTTATTTTATCTTTTGTAGCCTATATGTACGTATTTATTGAAACCTTCACAAGGTCTCGTCTTGACTCTTTAACAGATGATCTTCAGTAGGCACAGCTTCCTGTTCTGCAATATTAGATTGATGTAAAATGATTATGACAACACTTGTTATATTAAAACGTCATTCATAAGCCTTTACAAGTGAGACAATCGATTCGCTTGGCATTGATTGATAAACTGTTCAGCACCACAGTGAAGGCCAGCTCCAATTTACGACGTACCTTTGGAAGTGTCCCTTAAAGCAACTGTTAAGGTACAGTCTGGGAAACACTCGTAAAAAAGCGGTTTCCCTTTGAAAGGTATACCTTAGAAGCCTTCGTAAAACGTTAAGGTACATCGAAACTCGGAAACGCAGCCCAGATTACTAAAAATCTTAACTTCACATTTGCGCAGTCGCAGCTCCAACTACGTCATTTTCGAATGTTGGCTATCGCATATCAGATTAAATGTGTGGGGGGTCAAATAAAAATATTTAGGATATTCTGTTAACAGCACTATCAAGACCACACTGAATATGGTGAGGACACTGAGACAGACCTGAGAAATACTGATAGGCTATAGATAACAAACAGATAATATTTTTTTAAAATACGAGAGGCAAAAAAACAATCAGGGATGTCATTAAAAATTTGCTGACCTAGTTTTGTAGATGACAGATATTTGCCAGGTGTTCTTATATACTATCAGTCTTATGTTTGTGGACTCTGAAATTTATTTATTTGTCCGTTTGTTTGTTTGTTTTTCTTTTTACAAACATTTCCTGCAATGATATTAGGGTTTTATTTAATTAGAACTATGCGCACAAACACACACACACACACACACACACATACACACACTTCAATACGGCAAACTTCTTATTCTATATTTTAGAAGTGTTTTTTTTTCAGTTTTTTTTCTTTTTGCAGTGATTACCTGGAGAATCAATGAGGATTGAGAATGCAAAGGACATTTACAGGACACGGGTTAACACGTCTATTCTTTTGAAAAGCAGCATGGGACCTTTAATGGTCACAGTGAGTCCAAGTCTCCTTAAAAGTGGCAATGCCATTCCTGGCTATATCTAAACTGACAATTGCACATTACAAACTGAAAGAACAATGGAATTGAGAATAATAAATAATACAGTTTGTCAGACTAGAAACCGCAAAAGCGTTCACCAACAAACCTTTGAAGTGGTTAGCAAATCTAGATGTGACAGAGAGTAGAACTGGCCGCTCATGTTCTTTTATATAACTAGCAAAGCAGGTGTTGAACAAATGCCCGAGTAGGTGGTGACAAGTTCAGATCACTGCCCAGTAAACAGGGCGATAAAAACAGGAATGAACCCCAAAAATAAAAATGTAAGATTTACCTTGATTTTGTACGCTTTTAGAAGTGTTCCTTCCGGCAAACTCTACCACGCACGTGCACACGACTCCTCTTTCCCACTCCTCCGTGGGAATCAGAATCTGGTTTAGGGTGGACTCTACGATACCATCGCTGTCTTTTGCCCAAAGGGATTCGGTCAACCCGCTGTCCTCTTCCCCGTCTATGACCCAGAACACACGGACTTGAGACGGGACGACTCCAGAAATCACACACAGGAGAGGGATGCGGGGTGAGACACTACGAGGCCAGAGAATCTCCACCTGCAGAGGCTTGGTTCTATTTTCTGTAGCTAAAAGTGATCAAACAAAGGAGAAAATTGTTACGGTATGAATGAATGGCAGATGTAGGTACTGATGGCGTGCTTACACGGTCCGTGGTTATATGTCGTGTCAACAGGTGGTGTGTAGAAAACAATAATAAAATGAAAGGAAAAGTTCGAAAGCATAATTTCGAAATAAGTTACGCGTTTAGAGTCGAACGCCATCCGTCTTAAGCATATACCACAAGTAGTTCATAAAAGCATTTTTCACATTACGCAATTTCAAAATGTTAAACACAAGCACGGCAAGAAAATACACAAGCCCACCAAACGGCTGTTAAAAAACCCATTTTAAATCACAATGTAATTAAGATTATTATTTCTATTCTGTCACCTTGTGTCACTATTACAGTTGACCCGCTGCCGAAGTAAGTCATCGTGCCAAACACCACAGAACAGTAGTAAATCCCGGAGTCCTGAACTGTAGCTTTTTTAATGGTGAAAAAGCATGTAGGCCCATTTCCGCCATTTGCGCCCATATCGGTGTTTTGTAGGATGCCAAGCATCTTGGTTCTGGGGTCTGTTTTCATCCAAATAACGGTATAGCAACGTGGACCTACTGCTTTCAAACTGCACTGTAAACTAACGAGACCGCCATCCTCCACCAGCACCCGCTCTGGAGACTGGACCACCACTAGATCCTGAGCTGCAAAGAAATATTAAATAATTAATGAGTTAATAAACACACACGCGCACATACACACACACACACACAGGCAGCAAGCATGCGTTTGAAAACAGCATTTTCCAAACCATTACAAGGATAGGCGTCATACATCCCCATCCATCAATTTAGAGGGGGCAAAAATCGTAGTAGGTTACAACTTGTTTAACTGGACACGGTATAGTTTCGTAATCTTGTAAGCTGAATGACTTAACTTATTAAGCAGTGTCATGTATATTTACAGATATGGAGAATATATAAAATATTATACTGTAGTCAACTTTAGAATAGCTTGTATAGATTAAGAGTGAATTAGGCTATAGTCAATAGTTTTTATTCATCGGCGTTAAACTTTGACAATTCTACTGAGGTGCGATATTTTGCATATGTGATCACAAGACTGAAAATGTTTTCTAAAAATGTTTCACAATAAAACTATATTGAAAGTTCATTTTTAAACACCACGTTTTATCAGCTCTTACAGCTAAATCAACAGTGTAATTATAGTCTTTGCAGTGTTTCTGTAAAATAAGAATAGCCAATATCCTGCATTTTCCAGTTTTTATTTGACATTATATTTTTGTTTTTATAGATTGCTTTTTAGTAAATTTTAAAACTGAATCATATAGTCTACCCTACATTGCCTTCACTAAATGTTCACGTACTGTGAAATTCTCTTTCACTGCGTTTTTTCAGGCGGCACCTCAAAGAATGCTATTTCGCTATTTTTAATTTTCGATGTTATCTTGGCGACCCAATGAGTTACTGTACTGATTCGAAAATTAAATAGGCTTCAGTTTTGCATGGAGAAAATGAACGGTTGCAGCTGATGTGAGAATAAAGAATGTATTTAATACGAAACCCCCCCCCCCCCCCCCCATAAAAACTTACCTTTTAGAACATAAATGTAATACAGTATCAGAAACCCTCCGCGCATTTTGTCCTCGGTCATATCCACCGCATGAAACAAATCCGTATGAAAAGCATTATGTGAACTACAGACTCGTGAGCCGCTTGCCAGACCACAACGACTACACAGGAAATGGCGAGTCCGAATGTACCCAACACCTTTAGATACGCGTAAACACAGGTAAAGGCTATAGAGCTATAGATCCTCCCACATTCCAAAGACTCGCAGGCAGGCTTATTTGAGAGTCTATACTGTGCGTGAATGATGAGTGAATGGTGTGTGTGCCCTGCGATAGATTTGCGGCCTGTCCAGGGTGTGTTCCTGCCTCTTGCCCAATGCACGCTGGGATAGGTTCCAGCACCCCCCACGACCCTGCTCAGGAAAAGCCGTTATAGATAATGGATTGATGGATCTAAGGGGCCTAGCCTAAACTATGAAAAACAGCCCCAGACCAAGGGGTGTCCGGATACTTTTGGTCATATAGTGTACTTTAGGTATTGAAATCACACATTATTTTCCCCCGAGATGGTTGCAGTGTTAACAACAAATGCAGTCGTGATTTTAGTTGATGTTTATGCTCTAAACGAGTGGTAACCAACCGCGTTCTTGGAGATCTACCGCCCTGTAGGTTTTCATTTCAACCCCAATTTGGCACATCTGATTCTACTAGCAGCTCAACAGCAGATCTCCAGCTCTTGAATGAGGTACGCTTTTTTAGGGTTAGAGTGAAAACCTACAGGATGGTAGATCTCCAGGAACAGGGTTGGTTACCACTGCTCTAAACAGTAGTTAACGTTCGCTTGGTAGTCAGGTTTGTCTAGGAATTTAACAATACTTTGTATTACCGCAAATGAAGGACCCCCCATAACCGCTAGCTCAATTCGTGTGGTTAGGGTATATGTTTAGGCAAAAGCTGGATTCATTTGTAACGGCGTGTTCATTGATGCTGTTTTAGCGGTAAATCTTGTTCTGGAATAAACCACCTTCTAAATGAATGAATGAATGAATTAATTAATTAATATGTGGCGTAACCTACAGCTATAAGCTACACATTAGGGTTTCTTCACTTTAAAATGGAGGCGAGTAGTCTGCACGTGCTTTTAAACAGGGATTAATCAGCCACCTCAGACGAGAGTAAATTATTCTATGACAACCTGGAGCACTGAAGTTAAAATCTCAGCTCCAAAATTGCGATAATTATTCGTTCATTCGCACGCAATGACACTCCCTTTGTCTGTTTATTGGATACATTCAGCAATGGTTCGTTTTGAGTTCAAGCGTTAAAGCGCACAGTGCGCATACGAGACGCAACAGCGAGTAGCAAAAACTGTTCATTGCATTTATTTATTTATTTATTTATTTATTTATTTATTTATTTATTTATTGTTCGGATTACACATTCAACGCAATGGCCAAGATCTCGCTGATGTTAGGTCTATCTTTATTGCACCAATATTTTGCTTGTGCCCCGAGACAGTTTTGGCTGGAAAAACAATCCGGAAAATGAACGTCGAAGTTCCAACTATAGGTTATGATATTTAGGCCAAATATTTCTTACAGCGACGCGTCATCCGGGGGTACGGTACCGCTGCTTGACCCTGTGTGCGCCTGGCATTCTGTTTGTTTCATTTCAGAGGTCTTTTTTAAATTAACTGAAGCGAATTCTAATGTACAGTTATAATTTACACAACTCTTGGACTAATTAATTCTAAGAAAAATCTCACATATGCGCTTGAAAACCCGCTCTCGCTCCGACCGACAACACATCTACAACTCCCTGGTAATTGCCATGAGCTTATAAGGAGACAAGGGTGCGCGTGGGAGCAAAGAAGTGGGGTTTACGTGGCGCTATTACACTTAAACGCGGTAAGAGATTCCCTCAGCCTAAAATTACCCTATGAAATGCACGGTCACTGAATAGTAGAAAGCTACAATAACGCATTGATGCGCTCTGCACACCAACACGCGTTAATTCTTGGGGACTTCAATAATCGCGATTTATCGACACGTCTGCCGAATCTTCAGAGATATGATGACTGTCCCACTCGCCTCACTCGGACATTCGATCAGTACTACGGGAACATCACGCATGCGTACCTCCCTTGAACAGATCGGATCATAATATGATCCATCTTTTACAGAAGTGTAGAGCAAGAGTGAAACAAGGCAAGCCGGCAAAGAAATCTGTGTATTTGGACTAATAGGTGTAATGACGAGATTACAGAGAGGTCTCGGGGACACGGATTTGCAAGTATTGTGACGACGAACATGAATTGACAGAGGCTAGTGCCTATTACCGTGTTATGTGAAACCAGTATAATTAAAAAAAAAACAGTAAAGGTTTTTCCAAATAATAAACAATGGGTGTCAAAGAAACTGAAGGTGTGCCTAAATGAGAAGAAACATACATGTAATAAGGATGATCAAGAGATGGTTAGGGAGAAAAATCACATTTGATCGTGAACTGCCTGTAAGAACGTTTCCAGGAACATTTGGGCATTCGTCATTTTTTTTTCTATTTTGTATTTGTTCATGGCTGTTTCCTTATGCAAATCACATGGTTATCTTTGCGCTTAAAATTTACAAACGACCAGCATTCATAATCTCATACACCTGGGATTATGCACAAAAACAAAGATCTGCACATGTGTCACGTATCTCGTATATAGTTTATATTTAGATCTGTGGCTCTGACGTCTGTCTTGTGCGAGTCTATGGAGAGGGTTGTGAGAAGAAGAAGAAAAAAGTCTCATATCTTCTATAGCATGATGTTTAGATCCCTTTCAATCTGCATACAAAAGTCATAGAGGCACAGAAGACGCAGTCCTTACGCTTTCTGACGGAAAAGCCCGGAATCTTCTACAGCCCAAAGTTATTTTTGTTGACCTCAATTATGTGTTTAACACTATGAAGACACTTTCTCCTGTGGCATTGCTGATTTAGAGGGGAATCTTAACCTTATTCTTTGGATTTAAGGTTTCCTCTCCAAACACCCTTAAAACGGTTTCCATAAATTGAATGGTGTCAGATCCGTTAGTTTTAAATAATGGTGTGCCTCAAGGTTTGTTTTAAAAAAAAATCCGATACTGGTATCAGCTGTGATTTGGACATTAATGTGGGTAAAACCCAAGAGATGCTTTTTTTTTTTTTTAATAAATAAAAGGCATGTTTTACATCGGCTGACATCATCTGTAACAAATAGGGAAAATTATGATCTGGTAACACGTTTTAAGTACCTTGAATCAATTTCTGACAATTATTTATGTTTTTACAAGAGCTGTGATTGGGATGGCAGGTATGCCATCCCGCCAAGTTACGCCTTGGCGGGGGCATGCCCCATACCTATACATTTTATATACAAGACGTGTCTGCAGCGGCCACGGCTAATAAGGACACTGCGTGATTTTGAGATTAGCCAAAATATTGTAGAGATTGCATTTAAGAGCCTTATTGAAAGTGTCTTGCGCTACAATATGGCAGATTGGTTTGGTTATCTCAACGATAAGAGTAAGGCTAAACTTATGAGAGTGGTGAATATAGGTGGTATGTTTGTGGGGGGTAACTGAAGATACGGTATCTCGAATCTGAAAGTCGCTTGGATGTACTACGGTGGCCGATTTTCATAAATCATTATCTGCCTATGCTTTTCTAGACCGCTGTTGGTGGTAACAGAGCAGAATACCTATTTCTGTTAAACAGCGATTTCTGCTGAGCACTGCGACCGAGCTAACCGCAAAGGGTGCGAGGGTTGGGCCGAGCGACCCAATTCGATGGGCTCACACCCAAGTAGCTGTTATGGAACACTTTCATATGGTTTTCAAGTTAGCTTACAGGAAATAGCCTATGCGCACAGCCTCCGTACTACTGAGACACCTCGCACCCTGACATTTCGTTGCAGTGTATTTAGCAGTGTGAAGGTCCGGAAATTGCTGAGGCCATATTTTCCACGCCGAGATTTCAAAACGACTCAGGGAAAATAGGCATAAAAGGCCTCTGAAATGTTTTATGACAGGCTGAACAGCACTTAAACTGAGAGAAAGACTCTACTCTGCGTTACTCTTAACGAATGCCCTGTATCTGATATATTGTTTAGAGAAATAAATACGCATTTTCTGTGTGAAATTATATTTTAGCCCCCCCACACACACACGCACGCGCGCTCACGGAATCATTTGAAGTTTCTTGTTTCTGGTAACATGCGTTCCGCACTGTGCGCCGCGTCAGCAACATTGTGTCATTTCAGAAAATTCAATACAATATTGCAATAGCATCTCACTTAAAATTACGGTTGATTTGAAAGCCGGGCTTGGGAGATGAAGCATTTTGCGAGGCTAGCGCATCCTCTAGCGGCAGAAATGTGTCACGGCGGTGGCCATGGTAACACCCAATGAGCCTTTAATGTTAAAGAAAAAAATACAAATATAGACTACTGATGACAGCTTTGTCTTTTTCATTGGCCGTTTTTACATAGTCTGAACATAGTGTTTTTTCGATCCTAGTCAAGAACTTCAACTAACTTTCATGATTGTAAAGTTGCCTAATTACAGATAGTGTAGTTCCATTTTCTATTTGGGCGTTCTCGTAGAAGAATAAAGAGTTTATAGACTTCACCAGTCAGTTCGGCAAAAATGCATCAAAAACGGCAATGATGTTTTCAGACAGCTGCATTCGCTTCAGATACAGCCGGATACAGCCCAGTCGATGTGGTCCTAAAATTATGCGCTCGTGGGAACTTGTGTTAGCTGTCTGTGACAGGATGATCTTAGTGACTGAATGTAAAAGGTGTTTTAGACAAGGAACCCCCATTGCCGTGTTATCGGTTTGTTGCAGCCCACGGATGGTTGTTTCCTCTGACGATACAACCAACCTCTTTGTATACCGAAGGGATGTTTCGAGGTCACATCTAATCTGCAAATCTGCTTTTCTCCCTTTAGCGGTCTTACCGCCGCCTTTCTCCGCCGTGTTCGTGACCTACCTATCGCTGTTAGCGCAGGAGAAGCAATGTAATGACACGACAGTCACATTAAACCATATAGCCAACGGTCCCTTAGCAGGTAATTCCCAGTGAAGGCTAGGTTACAATGTGATTCGATGGGAGAAGTAAGGGGTTTGGAATAAGGTGAGGAAAAAACAGCCAGGATGGACTACGAGTGCTTTGGAGCCAGGACTGGAATTGCCTTCCCTGAGAACAAGTGACCGACCGACGGGGCGCGTCAGTGCATTTGATAGTAGGCTAGGCTATACATACGTTTTTACCGTATTTAACTGTGCTGACATTCTTCAGTAGGCTAATATAGGCTACGTTCAGATTGATGTCGTTTCCTTTCAGACAGAAAAAACGTTGAAACTGGGAGCAGAGCCAGTAGAGGTGAGTGATAGAAACTATTACTGTGACTTGCTTGCGAGTCGGGAGTTGGGACCAACCTGCCTGCTGTTGGGACCAGCCCATCTGGCTGCTTACGGTAGTGGGCGTGGCGGCAAATTGGTTTAGACTAATGACCGACAAATTAGCGAGTAGAAGCTCAGTTAAAATAAATAAATAAATAAATTTAAATCCGCCTCGTCGCACTCGCTGATCGCCTTCCTCGACTGGCCGCTTAAGCTAGCGGGAGACAGAAAATACCAGGTCTACGCGGTCGTTTTGTTAGGGAAAATGGAACAACTGAGAAGAACCGAACCGCACTCCTCTCCGGTAAAAGAGTCGGGCCAGCACGTGAACAGGTATAGTGCATTTGCGGCGTAAAACCAGCCTGACTTTGCAGGCACAGTGGCATGGAACACAGTAGCGTATCGTTAGTTTCTGTTCTTTAAATATGTGCAGTCAGATGTGCGGTTTTTGGGCTATGGTAAATGCGATAGCAACTTTTCATAAACAAAAAATGTAGGGTGCTCTAGCCATTTCTTTATTTTAGCATGGCAAATTGTAATTTGTATTGAAAATGCATTTGCACTGAATTCATCATTTCACCGAAAAATTACTTAGTTCAAGCATTACGAGTTCAAGGCAATTTGGCATAATAGTTCTGCCTGTAAACGCTCAAGGTTGTAGCTGAATCGCCGATGTCATTGAATGAGTCATTTTTAAAATAGTCCCTCTTACTGAGCAATTCTCGCTGATTGGCTGATTTCAATAGGGGGTGAAGTGTTTTTAAAAAAATCAGCGAGATTTATCAACTGGCCCCCTGGAAAGTAGTCATTTGTGAGCTGCCAACTTCACGTCAGGGGTCAAGTGACCAGTTATTGACAGCTTTTCCCAGGATACTATGTATAATCTCTATGTATTTATAATTGACATTTCCTTAAGAGCAATTTAAAACATTTACTCTCAATCCAGAATAAATATTTACCTGGAGGTGTCTGAGCTGATGCTGTTAGCTTTCTCGGTGACTGCCTGCTGGTTGTTTGGGAATCATGTTCGCTCACACTTCCCCACTTAAAATCAGTAAAATAACATCACCAGTGGTCCTTTCTCTACACATAGCTATGTTGCGAATGCTTGTGCTACTCGGTTAATCTTACCTACTCCCAGGGCTGTGTACTGACAAGGAGTATGGAGTTTGAGACTAACACAGATGTTATGGACGTTGATCTTTTGTATGTCACTGTAGATAATGGGGGGAAAAAAGTTGTGTAAGTCGCTCTGTATAACAGCGTCTGCTAAATACCTGTAATGTAATGTAATGAGTGTCTCCTTAGTCAGCACTGCTCAACTCCAGGTTCTGTCGACCACAGTGTCTGCAACTATTTGCTCCAACCATCCACAGATTCCACTAATTATTTTATCTCCTTGATTCAGAAAGTAAGCGCATTAGTGAAATCTGCTGGTGTGGCTGAAATCTGGTGGTGTAGCACGATTGGAGCAAAGACCTGCAGACACTGTGGCCCGCTGGACCTGGAGTCGAGTAGTCCTGTCCTAAGTGATTGTAATGTAAGGTTCTAATATAACGCGATCCAGTTACAGTTCAGTTCAAAACTATCTCTGATAGAGCAGATTTAACACTAGCAGGGTCCATTTGGCCCCAGTTGCATCCGTATGAACTCTGGTTTAGGTAATTATCCGCTGGATCTCACAGTGCACAAGCACTCTTTGACTATCACCCATTTTCAAGTAATTGGAATTTCAAAAAAAACTTTTGGCTTAGACATTTGTCTGTGCCATATTAAATGAAAAATAGTTGCCAATGGTTTTTCCTAGTCAGATTTTAAAAAATCCTGTATAGACTAGCGTTCACATAACACAGCCTACCGATTTCATGGAGGGAAGACTGGTCCTTTTTCCAGTTGCGCATGATTATGAAAATTCTGAAATGACCAAGAAAGGTGCTTCAGAACATTGTTTCCTTTTTTTTTAGAATTACAAAACCAACGTTTGTTTTTCCTTTCCTCCATTTGACCTTTTCTGTTCAATCTCTGCGGTACAGCTTTGACTCATTGCCTGTTTTTCGCTCGGATAAATAATAGCATGAAAACCTGGGATGTTATTGCATCCTATAAAATACAATATGCCCTCCATAAATGTGGGAACGGTGCAGTTAAATTGTTTATTTTTGCTGTTCACTGAAGGAATTTGGATTTGAGAGGAAAATATGAATATGAGACAAAAGTACCATCAACCAGCTTTCATTTCATGGTATTTGCATGTGTATATGTTTTATCATTTTACAGAAACAGTAATAGATGCACCAACAATCATTTAATATCTTGCTTGGAAATGCCTTTCCTGGCCTTCACTGCAGCTGCTTTCATGCGATCTTTGATTCACAGTGTTTCTGTCTTCAGACTTCTCTTAAGCAAGTGATATGCATTGCTTGATCAGATTTAATTGAGGTGACTGACTTGGCCAGTCCAAAACTTTCCACATTTTCCCATTTAATGCTTTGGTTGCTTAGGCAGTGTGTTCGGGATCATTGTCTTGCTGCAGGATGAAGCATCGGCCAATGAGGTTCGAGGAATTTCTTTGCACATACCCAAAGTCTGTCTGCACACTTCTGAATTCATTCTACTGCTGCCACCCTCCGTTCATCAATGCAGAAAAATGAGCTTGTTCCAGAAGCAGACATACTCGCTCAAGCCAGGACACTACCTCCTCCATATCTCACAAATGGGGGTTACTGTGGTTCATGGGTTGTTCCTTCCTGTCTCCACACGTTTGGCTTTCCATCCCTCTGGTAAAGGTTTAGTTTGGTCTCATCTGTCCATTCAGATTACAGATGAATTGTTTCTCAGCCACAGTTAGTTCTCTGGTGTACGCCTCTGACTCCAAATGCAATCTCCACAGATGAAAACAAAGACTAAAACCAAGACTAGACACTTACTGCTCGTTGATGTGTGAACAGTCCATGCAAAAGGAAAGTCTTTCTAACACCTGTCAGTTGTACGTTAACTGACTTTTTCACAGCTGAAAATGGGAGGACTTAACAAAGAAACTGCCGTTTCTGTAAAATGGTAAAACATGCATGCATATAAAGACCATGAAACAAAAACTGCTTGTCTTGTCTCCTATTGATCATTTGGTACCCAAGTATATTGCAAAAATAACAATAAAAAACTGTTCCCGTACTTTCAGAGTGAACTTTATTTTTCTTTTTTCATGAAAAATATAGCATTTAATTGTTTTGTCACTACTTAGAATACGTCGTGACAATTTATTTGGCCCTACTGGTCCTCTTGTCATGGAACTTCCGTTTTTAATTTTTTTTATTTGTAATTTTTAAATGCAGCATGAGTGATACTGGACATTTTTGGTAGTTTCCATTATAATGTGCACGCATAATAGGCGCCACTAGATGGCAGACACGTTTTTGAACACGGTTTGTTTTGTTTAAATTGAGCACGGGGCTAGAAAGCGCTCCAGTACAATAGTGATAATTCGGTGTGCCTTTGTTGGTGAACCAGCGCGACGAGATCAGAAGGAGGGGCGAGGGGAGACTTCCTAGGATAGTGATCGCTGTTTTGGTGCTCTACGGCGCCTAATAGCCACGGATTTATTGCAAGCTTGACTGCAGTCAAAAAGAGAACAAATCGAGCTTAAATCTGCGAAAACCTTCATGCGGGGGCAGGACACGTCAACTCGGAGGAAATGGAAGAATTCGAACAGTTTAAAATCCAGCGGTGCGCATTTTATGGGCAGGTGAGAAATTGGATAACCGCTATCAATTCAATTTGTCTTCCATGTAATGTCACAGGTTCCCAGAGATCACCTGCTGTGTTTGTTTCATCCGACAGAAAGGCAACATACGTGTGCTAAAGGTATTCACAGCGATGCAGGTGATTGTTGTGGACGCTCACGCAGCACGTCAGGTTATCATTTGCTATTGTGTGTATAATAAGACGACGTGACCGACGGATGCGGTGTTTAACATCGCTTTTAACAACATTGTACTCGTTTCAGACCGAGTGTTTCACAGTGAGGAGAGTTCGACTGTAACTTCGGAAAAACACGTGCTATCCCCAGCTCGTGGTAACATTGGAATGTTTCGGGAGTATAATGTGGTCGCTGTTTTCAATGTTTCTTGGGGGAAGCAATACTTTTGTTATGCAATCATTTTGCTTTTGGTTTTCTCTGGAATTTTCAGCGAGGCATTGTCTGGAAGCACATAATTTGACAAGAATCGTGCGTAGTGTGTAATTGCGCCAATGGCGATTGAAAAGGAGAGAGCCAACTGAAGCTTTGCAATTCAGTAGAAACGAAACGATTAGTGAAAAGCAAGCTGTTGTCATTCACAAGTTTTTTTTCCCTCCTCCGTGAGGACGGTGAGAATTATTTTTGTGAATAGTGCTCCGTTGATGTCGACCGTTTCTCGCTGATTTCAGCATTTGGACATAACACGTCAGTAGTAACTGCTACTGAATAAAATTGCATAGAAAAGTGATGCAGGAAAAAAGTAATGTCAGCGTTTTTATTTAATTTTATGTATCCATTCCCTTCTTGTGGTTCTACATATACTGGGCACATAGCCACCCAGCTTTGACTTGTAGCTTGGCATAGTTTGTTCTGTTCATGTTTGTTTAAAATATTTTTTACGCAAGAACGGCCGCGTGTGATCAAAACCTACGCTGCTCCCCAGGAAACAAAGATAAAGAACTTTGACATAACAGGCAGTTTCTGTACTCATTTAATAATTCTTTGACTGAGCCAAGCAGGAGGGATCCATGCCCGCCGTAAAATAGACGCAGATGTGTGGCTTTGGTCGTAACAGACGGCCAGCCTTTGATGTGGAACAACGGGTTGTGTTTCGCATTCAGGTGGAGAGGAATTTTTTTGATGGACATGGATCAAAAGGGTTGCTAGTTTTTCACAATTGGGTCCGCCCACGAGGAGGGAGCGGTACACGTCTCTTGAAATAGAGCACCGCTCTTGACTAGAGACGCGTGGTTTTGTCTGGTCTTGCAGATATCTCTTAAGACGAGGTGTAGCGGCGGCACAGTCTGCTCAGTCTCCTGTTCTGATCACCCCTTGCGTATATACGTTTAACGCTCGCTGTCTTTCCGGAGTCGAGTATGAGCTCTCTTTAACCATCCAAAGGCGGGGGAACCCAAGGGTGGCGATGCAGGCTAATTGCCTTCTCACACTTGTCATATTTTCCAATTACAGCGAGGTGTTTCGGGTCGGGAAAATAAACTGGATTGCGCTTGGAAACGCGCATACACAAGAGCACGCGCACACAAAGGTAATAACCCTTGTCAGGTCTGGGAGTTGTCAGGGCCCGCCAGATTTGCTGTCGTCATGGCAACGGTACTGGGGCCTATTGTCGGGATCAAACCTTTGCTGGAGATATCCCTTGAGATTCTCTCTACTCGAGATTTCGCTGTCTTGCTCCTTGTCACGCGCTCACGGCCCGACAATGGACGGCAAATGTTGTCAATTTGTGTGTTTTTTGTTTTGTTTAAACAGTATTGTAGTGTAGTCCACTTGTGGAGTTGTAGCATTAATACAATAATAACCCAGCTGTTCTTCGTGTTTTGTTTCCTTCCCATTTTCCATAAACAGGCCATTGTTTTTCTTCATTTTTTATTCCGTTTTGTTTCATTTAAATTCATGTTTGCATTTTAAATTCTTGGGGTAATACGGATTTGCACCTCTTAGCTGCATAATCTGTGCCATAGTGGTGCTTTGCATTTTGGAGCAGGTTTTATATTTATTTATTTCTTGAGGGAGAAGTAGGGTTGGTTGAGTTGAAAAGCCCTGTTAAAAATGCGCACTCCCTGGACCGATGACAGTGGAGTGTGAAATGGCTAAGTATTTGACAGCGAGGAGAGCATTTTGCCTCCGCTCTGCTATGTCCCCCCACCTCCCCCAACGCTCGGCCTCTCTAACTCTTGTGAGAGGTCATTTTTTAAAATGAAGTGGTGGTACTCTCAGACATCTGGGTGAGCAGAGATTTACCTCGATCACAGTCACTTCAATAAAAGGCCTGTGAGTTTGGGTTTCTAAACCCAGAGCACCGTGAGCTCTGCCGACCTGTTGCATGCTGGGTAATCCCAGTTAAATGTTTTCCCCCAGGGTTTTTGAATGATAGCCTTTATCTCTCTGGGAAAGAGAATCTTCTAGTTGACTAAGGGTTACCTAAATCACATTCCATTACATCACATTAATTTAGCTGACACTTTTGTCCAGAGCGACTTATGATAGAGGAGAAACATTTGTGCATTCACCAGATTTACATGAGCAGCAACATTCCCAGAACAGTGTTTATAGATGCGACATCGCTAAAGCACTAGCGCAAGTTATCTACGCTAACTGTTAGCTAGAGTGCAATTTCTAAACACACACTGATTACATCCATGACCACCCAAGTGTTAAGAAGACAAACATAAAACAGTCAAATATTACCTGAAACCATAAAAATGGCATCACCTGAATTATTATAAACGGGGGGGGGGTTATGGGGATGAGGATCGGAGGGGAAGTTCCAGAGTTCTGGAAAAGGTTCCTGTGGTGGAAATGGGGCTGAAGATGCAGTATGAAGTGTAAAAATAAATAAATAAATAAAAGACTTCCCTTCGTTGCATGTGTGAGCGTGGGGGACGTTTTTTGTTCCTGGTGTTTTTTACAGGTCCACTTTGCCCTCACCACGGAGTGTGCTCATTGTTTTGGATTACAATTAGATTATGTAGTTTTGGATTGGGTTTCGATCGTATCAATTTGCATTGTGATTAGATTACATCCTTTTGGATTGGGTTTCGATCACATCATTTTGCATTGAGATTAGATTACATAGTTTTGGATTGGGATTAGATTGCACAGGTCTCTCGGGTTGCACCTGTGCTGGACTGCCTGTCAGTGTAGAGGGGGGCCACGAAGGCGAGTCAGCCAGATTACACCGATGCCCACACCCTCCTGCTTATGCCACAGGGCGCGCTCCCACGTCCCTCGCGCGTTTTGGGTCGGGCGGGGGGGGGGGTCTCGCTGCCGGACCGCCACTCTGCACCGCGCCGTGTTCCGTGCAAGCTGGCAATCGGACGCTCTTACCCACAGCGACTTACGCAGCTCATTTTATTTCTCTTGCGCGCGTTCAGCCCGTTCATGCCGCTGGAGTTCTGCTGCAGTAATTTTGTCTCCTTCCTTGGCCGCTAGCCCGCCGGCGTTAGCGTGCTAGCTCGAGCGCCGCGTTCCTCTCGTGCTGCGCGGATGATGGCGGCTCGCTCGCCCCCACCTCGGCCGGACGTCTCCTTCGACCCCGTTTTGGGCGGGAAATGGGGCGCATTGTTCACAGGAACGGTAAAGCCTGACTGCTCCTCATGTGGAATGCAGGGCGTGCCGGGCGTGAGACCAACAGATAAAGGTTTTAAGTCGTTTTTTGCCAGTTGGCCTCTGTCGAGCTGAATGACGGTTGTCAGTTAGTGCAACTGCTGTGCGATGTAGGGTTGCCAGATTTAGAAATAGTCAAAAGCAGACCACATGCACAACTGTAAGCATAATTATTGGCGGGGGGTGGGAGTTCGTTTCAGTAGGAACTAAGGCATAATTTGTTCCATCAGTTAGCGTTCGGGGCCACTAACTGGACCTGTTAAAATAATTTGAAAACCAAACATTCCAGTCGAAAAGTGGACATCTGGCAGCCCTAGTATGTCCCTTGTTAACGCAGGTTTATGTTTCCCACGGCGAGTTATATAGAGCTGTCCGCTGCTGTGCATTTAGTCGTCAGTCAATCCACAGACGTTTGTCGAAGTGAGCTGTAAGAGAATTTCCACGATTTGTCAGGTGCGGAATGTTTTCCACATGGAATGTGATCAGCTGGAAAGTGCTCCTGAACTGATTTGGGTGGGAAAGCTGGGGATTTGTTCCCAGACCTAAAGGGGGTGGGGGGGGAGTGATGGGAAACCACTGGTGGAAATAAAACAATTATGTAAGTGCTCAGGCCTGCAGGGGTAGATGGCGTAACCACTCGTTTGCATCCTCCGTCATCAAAACCTCGCGATGCAGTGAGGTCTGATTCCTGTGTTTCGGTTTGAAAAAAAAAAAAACCCCGCAGATTTAGTTAGCTCTTGCATCGCCTGATTAATCTCTTGCTGCACCCAGCACCTCAAACAAATTAACTTTGTGAGTTATTCTTTTATATTTACCTTGTTGAATAAAGTTACGGAATAGAATAAAGTTTATAGTTTGGGCTGGGGTTCGTTCCCCTTTTGGGTTTTGTGTATGGAATGGTTCATTTTTCTGTCCAGTTTAATCTGGCTGGTTGTACGAGGACAGGTATAAAGTATTTGTTGGACAAAAAATCACTAAATAAAATGGATGAAGGTGGTTGTGTCGTTGTAGCAAATAAGAAATGAGCTTAAGTGAATGGGCCGTGCTGGGGATAAAGGCCATTTTGTTTTTGCATTGTGTGTTCTGCATTCTTTTGAGGAAGGTGAAATAGGCTCACTGCACACGCTCAGGTGTGGCCTTCCCCAGGTACAACCCTCTCCAGGTGTAGCTTCCTGTTCCTGTATAATTAATTTTTTATTAAACATTTTTTTTAAAATACGATTTTGGTGCCAAAATTGACCTGCATATATTTCACTCTAATTTGGAATGTTCAATCTCGGCTGCATTCATACGCCTTCGAACCCCAACTGCCGATTAGGGAGAGTGTAGACAAGTTTGGTTTTGCCCCGAAATGCTTGGTGTCGACAACTGCTTCTTTTCACGCTGCCCCGCGACAGCTGGAGAGGAGCCGGAGGAAGGGCGTGCGGTCGACCAGCGCGCGATCGACCAGCAGGGGTCGCTAGAGAGCGGTGAACGCGGACCCCTTGATCGACTGAACTCTCCCGCACCCCGGGTCAGCTTGCGGGGCTGCCAGCCGCCGCCGGCACTGGCGTGGTCCGGGTTCGATCCGTAACGCAGTGAAATGGTGCATGGATGAGCCCGTGGGGCTCACCATTTCATTGCGTTTGTTTCTTTGGCAAATGCTTTCATCCAAAAGCGACGTACAGTAAGTGCACACCGAAGGTCACTGGAACGAGTACAAAACACAGGTCCGATAACGTGCAATACTCATTATGTAACAGTTGTCCGTAGCCACAAACACGCTAAGTCCAGTTCACACACATGGCATAGGCTCCGCCAGAGAGCAAACCACAGCATGGCGCCTTAACAGACTGAGATTCCTCATGCATTGTGAATGGTGTGAAAATGTGATTTCCCCCCCCCCCCCCCCCTTGCTCACTTCTCCTCCCCCTCTCCCCCCCAGGGAGCCGATCAAAAAAAAAAAGAGGAAGCTGCTGGTGTGCTGGTTGAACCGTCAGATAGATAGAGGCTCATACTTTCCTGTTGACTGCGTGTGGGTGCATGTGCGTGTGCGTGTGCGCGTGTGTGTCATGGGCTCAGAGCTAAATCTTCCGCTCGAGATTATCCAGCTGATTAAAAACGCGCAGAGAGCTATCAACGGTGTGCAGCCTGCGATAAGATAGACCCCGCCCACTTCTTTCACAGCGGCGGATGCCAAGCATTGTGGGCCGGGAGACCTGCGGCGCGACCCGCCGTGCCACTGGCGTGCAAACGCAGGCACTCGTCACGGTTTCGGACGTCTGGTTCTCGTTGATCCGTGACTGGTCACACCTTGGCAACGGTGATGTGCTTCCTGTGCTGATACGAACCTGTAAAGCGTTTTATGATTTTGGTACAGACGCACTTGTGCAGCTAGAGCAGGGCTGCCCAACCCTGTACCTGGAGATCTACCGTCCTGTGAGACTCCAACCCTAACAGAGCACACCTCATTCAGCAGCTAGAGATCTCCTTGAGCAGCTAATTAGAAGCATCTGATGTGCCAAATTAGGGTTGAAATGAAAACCTTTGGAAAGGCTCATCTCCAGGAAGAGGGTTGCGACTTTCACGGCTTGAAGCGGTACAGGGGGCGAGGGGGGAGGAGCAGGAGGGAGAACGTGAGGATTAGGTCGCGGCCCAAAAAATTGACGGCGGGTGGACGTGCGGGTGAGGCGGCGGGGGCGGGGGCGGGGGGGGGGGGTTCAGGTGACTGTGGCTCAGCTGTCATGGGTGAGGGTTAGGGTGTCTTCACGCATGCGAGGCCGCGATGGTGACGTGGCGAGCGGCGGGTCAGGTGACCGTTAAGGTGGTGGGTCAGGTGACTGTTAAGGTGGTGGGTCAGGTGACTGTTCAGGTGGTGGGTCAGGTGACCGTTCAGGTGGCTGACCCAGGTGTTGCAGGGCTGATTTCATCCTGGTGAACAGGTTTCACTCAGATGTCTCCTGATATGCCGAAAGCATCCTGGGCTTCGGATGATAAAATCAGCCAGATGGTTTCTGTTCTCGAACGGGCTAAAAAGAGGAATGCTTTGTTGTGTGTGCATGCGTGCGAGTGCGTGTGTGTGCGTGCGTATGTGTGTGTGTGTGTGTGTGTGTGTGTTTTTGTGACTTGGAGACAGAGGACCTCAGCTCAGGGTGACAGAAAGCCACTCCAGAACACTTTGCGATCCGTTTATCGACATTGGCAGGCGTTTGATTGGCTAAAAAATCTGAAGGGGCACAAAAACTGTGACGAGGTCCCTCTGTGACCACTTAGTAGGCCGCGGCGAACGCCGGACTAAAAAGGAAAAGTGAAGCGGGATATTTATAAAGGGGGGAGTTGACCCCTGTGTCCCGAACGGTTAAACCCATTACGCTGGCTTCGGAGGGGGGTGTCACCGAGGGGTCAGGAGAAAGGGGAGGACCTGGTTGCCGGGATACGGTGGGAGCCGGCGGCTGAGTCAGTTCTGCCGTCGTTCG
Organism: Anguilla pacifica; assembly: GCA_039654925.1. NCBI lineage: Eukaryota > Metazoa > Chordata > Actinopteri > Anguilliformes > Anguillidae > Anguilla > Anguilla pacifica. Next base: position 49,410,663 of record CM077291.1, read on the forward strand.
CGGAGGCTCCTCCCGGGGGTCGGGTTTTTTCGACGGGGGAGCGAGGTGTCGGCTCGCAGTCCTGTGTTCGTCTGTACGTAATGCGAAGTTAGATGTTAGAATTTCGGCTTTTTTTTTCAGCACTGGCTGGTGATCCCCTGCTGAGCCGGGACCTATGTTTTTAAGAGTTTTTTTTTTTTTGTTTCCGTTTTGGGGAACCGAGTGTAACCAGAGGTGGGCAACGAGGGCCGCATCTGTTTCTGGTTTTCATGCCAACTTTTGGCTTTAATTAGCTAGCCCAAAACATCTACGCCACGTGACATTTTTACTCACACAAATGACAGCTGAAGTCAGATAGCTGTTGTTGTGTCCCTGTATGAGACTTTTTTGTGATCTAATGTACGAGTGAATTAGTGTTGTTTATGGCCAGTTAGCTCATTTAGCCAGGGTAACTAGTGAGAACAAAAACCTGCACACACACACCGGCCCTCCAGGACCAGAACTGCCCGCTCCTGGCTTAGACGATTCCCTTCAGAAGAGTTGCTGTGGCTTCATTAAAGAAGTACACTGCTGGAATTTGAAATGGAGGAGCCTGGGTGCTTTTCTGATGTTTAGATGTTGAGAGGATTGTAATAAGTGGCACGGCTGGTGTCTTGTTTTGTTTTGGGGGGGGGGGGGGGCTAATGAGAACAGACGAATTAGAAACTGATTTGAAGTGTTTTTGGGGTGAGGAGGGGGCGGGGCCATGACAAATGAGGCGCTCACACTCACGGACTCGTGACCTTGTTGTCAAGCGCTGGTTTTTTGGGCTGTCACTGTTCCCATGGCAGTGTTGGGACGGGCCTTTAACTTAAAAACACAGGAACAGTCCACATACTCGTGGATTCTCTTCTGTGTGAGCGTGTGTGTGTGTGTGTGTGTGTACTACATCCATGTGCATATCAGTATGTGTTTGAAAGTGTGTGGGGTGTGTGCCTTTGGACTGGGTCATATGCAGGGTGTGTGTGTGTTTGTTACATGGTGCAGGATGTGTGTGTGTTTGTATTGCATCGTGTGCAGGGTGTGTGTGCGTATGTGGTGCAGGGTGTGTGTGTTTGTGGCACAAGGTGTGTGTGTTTGTACTGCATCACATGCGGGGTGTGTGTGTGTGTGTTTGTTGCATGGTGCAGGATGTGTGTGTGTTTGTACTGCATCGTGTGCGGGGTGTGTGTGTGTGTGTGTTTGTTGCATGGTGCAGGATGTGTGTGTGTTTGTACTGCATCGTGTGCAGGGTGTGTGCGTTTGGTCCTCTCAGTGTGCGAGTGCCCCCGCGTCTGGGAGGAACAGACATCGCTCCCAGGCTGAGTCAGCCGTCAGCCAGTCATCACTGTCACAGCGTTTGGGGAAACTCTGCTTCTAGTTTTCGGATGTGATGAGACATATTGGAACTACTTGGCGTGGTAACCCCAGGTGACTTTCAGAGTCACCTGGGGTTACTCTGAATACAAGTGAATACTTGTATGTGAATACAAGAGTGTATATATAAGAATATTGCAGTGAATGTAAGTAAAGTGCAATTAAGCTAGGGCAGATGCACACACTCTGTGGTATCATTGGCTGTATCTTTTGAGGGACAGCTCTGAAGGGCGGAGTCTTACGTCTGACTCAGATGGAGACCAGCCAATGGGCAGATCTGTTGAAAGAATACTGTGATGGCCACTCAAGTCAAAAGTGACTTATTTTCAGTTTGGTGAAGTGAGAAATCATTTTGCAAGAAAGAGGGGAGTTGGGTGGGGTGTGGTGGAGGAACCTGGCTTTTGATTTCATAACTCTCTTCTACTGAGATCCTGGGGCCCCTCTGTGTAAACTAGTTTTCATTACTGCCAATCTTTTGAGCAATTAAGGATTTTTAAAACGGGATTTTAAGTTCTTCCAGAATTTTTTTCCTTCCCTTTCGGAGGCATTAAAAGTGTATAATTAATAACAATTAACGGCTCGTTCTTAATTGAACATTCTGTTGCTGATGTAACAATCACTTCTGGTCATTGAAAGCACTGGAGTTGTAGAACACTGACTTATAATTACAAAAAAAAAACATTCCAAAAAACTACTCTTCAAAGGGTTATTCGCTAAAACTTTGCCCCATTTCCCCTTTTGTTTAGAATACGCAGTTGTTTTCACGTATGTAAGCCCCTCGTGATTGTTGTCGCCAAAGTTGCTGTTGCTTCTTGTTCACGCCGCGGTTGGTAAGTTGGCCTCGCGCAGACGCTAGTCGAAGCGCAGCTCTTCACGAGTAGCTCAGCCGGGCAACCTGCGGACGCTGGGGAGCGATGAGACTCCGTAACCCCAGCAGAGAGAAGCCCCCCATCTCCAGGCTACGCTAGCCCTAGCCCTTTGAGGAGTATGATCAAACTGGAGCGATTTAGAATGTTCTTTACCGAACATTCTAATGCTGACGTCACAATCGCTTCTGCTAACTGACCTTGACAATTTAACATTGATTACACTGAGTTCTAGAACACTAGCTTAGAATTGTTAAGAAACATTCCAAAAAACCCCATCTGTTAACAGTGCTTGAACGAGATGAGTCACACAGCAGTCCTCATGATTGGTTATTTTAAACCATCTGTGAGGATTCCTGCATTGCATATTATTTTGCTGTCTCTGAAGGTTTCTTGGTCATTACCACTCTCCCTAGATATCATACCATGTAAACATTACATTTAACGTGTGTTCATCATTAACATTGGCTGGAGGTCTGTTTCAGCAACATGGTGCTGATTGTTCACGCGTCCCAGAGTAACCATCACCCTTGCTTGTTTTTACCTGTCTGCTGTTTCTTTCGACATCGTGTGTCATTTGAGGATCTTGTGACAAGGGAAATGATTGAGAAAGTGGTTCAGGGTGCAGCGATGCTTTGGGCAGCCCACGAGGGGCAGGTGACTCACTCCTGTTCCCATCATGCACTTATTCGAGGACGTTGCGGTTTCCCTGGCGCTGACGCGTGCGCTTGCTGTGCGTTCCCTGGCAGATGCGATGACTCGGTGGGCCGGAGCCCAGGGGAAGTGCCATAGCCGTGCGCCCTTCACCACGCCTCCCAATTCTGCGCCCGGCGACCACAGCCCGACGCGCTCCACCACGCTCTGACCGCCGCAGACGCCCCCTCCGCCCCCCCGCCGCCACCCCACTCCGGAAGAAGAGCCCCGGTGTATGCCTCTCTCTCTCTCTCTCTCTGCTTCTCCTTTTCTATCTCAGTCTCTCTCTCTCAGTCGGTCAACATGGCTCTCTGGAGGCTAGCCTGGGTCGTCATGGCGATCCTTTCCGCTTGCCAGTGTCAGCTGGTCCCTCGAGTTTCCTTCACTGCCGGTGAGTTCACTCATGGTTGACTTTTATTTATTTATTTATTTATTTCTCATGCTGCACACCTGCACTTGTGTATGTCTGTGACTGGAATATCTTTTTTTTTTTTTAAAGATATTTGGGACATTTAACCTACTTGGGAATTATGTGTCTTATTAAGTGACTTCAGCTGTTTGGATATAAAGAGAGTTCTTATCAGAATTTTTCAAAACACAAACGCAGTTGTGAGTGGCAGGTAGGGTGCGATCTCTCAGGCAGGCAGTGGGCATAGTAATCTGCAAAAGTGTCTGAACTCGCGAGGCTCAAAGTGTCAGGAAGGAGTCAATTTCTGTTTTGGGGAAGGAAAGCTTCAGAAACTGTATACATATTACATGTCGTATATTGTGAAAATATATTTAAATATTAAAAATGGGCCACTTTTGCATATTGCCTGTGAAATATTTACATATATTTAACTGTAATAATGTTTTATACATATTTAAAAAGATATTTCAATATATGTTGTTAATTTATGTATTTCATACATATTTTATACAATATATTAAAATAGATATTGAATTTTCCACCATATATTTAAATATATTTCTTTTCTGTTGCATGAAGTCAGTGCTGACAAAATTCCAGACATTTTGTGACTTGATAGGACGAGGAGTTCAGAAGATGTCCCATATCTGTATTTGACCCGAGAACCTCCCAGTTTTTTACATTTCAAGATGATCGAAAAGACAAAATAACCATATAAACAGTGGCTTTAAACATAATCCAATTTAATGGAAGAAAAGGCACACAAATCTAATTGCCTGTAAAAACAAGACTTTTGTTTTTCAGTTATTGGCGATAAAGAACATGCGGCACAGATATACAGCCTCATTAAATCATATCATAAGGCACTCATCCTTTACTCCAAGTGGCTCATTTGGCTTTGTATATTTATATATAAAATGAGGGCAATTTCTTTGGAAACTACATATGAACATGAATATAAAACTGATCTCAAAATATGGCAGTTGGCATTCCGGATGACGGAGGGTATGTCCAACGAACAGCGGAAAACGTCTCTTTCTCAGTCTCGGAAGCGAAATAATTGGCGGACATTCCCCTGTGAAATGGGTCGAGTGAATGGAAGAAGGTAGGATGGGATTTAATGGATGGAACTGAGGAGTCTGGATAGAATTCACCCACTGAATTAAACCGCTGTCGTCCGGCCCGTTTCAGAATCGATTATAGGTTTGGTCTCCATTTGAATGTTGGGCATTTAGCTGGCATGCTTATGCAGAGGGACTTGTTTGCCTTCCCTGAATTAGTATATATGAATGTTTTACTGAAGCAGCTCAGGTTAAGTGCCTTGCTTAATGGTACACCCCTCCTGGGAATGAAACCTGCAACCTCTTGCAGTTATGAGGTCCAGTTCCATGACCATTACGATATGCTGTGTATGTGCAGCCCTGCTTGTTGAACTGGCCTTAAGGCGCACACATGGGTCGCTGCGTATCTCTTGCAGAGAAATAAAAATTCTAACGCCAAGGGCCACCTTGGCTGTCCTTATGGAAATGACTATGCAATAAAATGGTTAAAAAGAGGTTATTAAGGGGCCGGTATAAGGAGGTATAAGCGCTCGCCTACCACCGCGGGGACCCGGGTTCAATCCCCAGAAGCGGTACTTCCGGCTTGGTCAGACGTTCCTACGAACACAATTGGCAGTGTTCGCGGGTCGATCAGGAGCGTTGGAGTCCTGATCGACTCCTCCTGGTTGGTCGGGGCGTCTGTCCTGCGGGGAGGGGATCCGGGGGAGATGGCGTGAACCTCCGCGGTGGTTCCTCTCCAGTGAAACTCCTCGCTGTCAGGTGAGAAGAAGTGGCTGGCGACTCCACGTGTATCGGAGGAGGCGTGTGGCAGTCTACACCCTCCCCAGACCGACAGGACTGTGGCTGGTCCGCACGGGGGATTGGTATTACGACTAAATTGGGGAGAAAAATGGGAGGGAAAAAAAACAGGTTATTAAAAGGTTGGATTATTCACAAATGGCAGTTTTGCAGTGTATGCTCAACATTCGGCTTTTAAAATGTTTTTCTTTTTAAACTAAATTTATGCCATCAGAATAAAGCGTGTAGATGTTGAGACACAAAAGGATGCCGGTTGTGTTTGAAGTGATGTCATAAATGCAAGATGCATGCATTAATGGAGTGAACACAGAGAGTTTATCTCTAAAACCCAACCAAAGGCTGTCTATCCATCTGTCTGCCTGTCTGTTCGTCTGTCCATCTGTCTGTCTGTCTGTCTGTGGTGCTGCTTGGCTGTGCTGCATGGCTGATCGGGCGCTGTTCTATTTCTGTCTGGGTACAAATAGGTTTTCGATAAACAGGTTGAGCATAAGCTGGCACTTACCGAATGTGAGACACATGGGAAGCGGAAGCATCGCTCTGAATTTCCGCTCGGCCGTGTTGACGAGCAGCGTTTCTGACTAAAAACCATCTGGTTTCTCAGGCACGCGGTTAGCGCTCGCATTGCTCTGTTTACATCCTGCCCCCGTCTCCCTGGTTCTTGCGGCCGGAGCTAATCTGCGGCTGAGCTTGTGTGGGTGAGAAGCACTGCTCGGTTTTTGCAGCTCGTCTTTTTCACTGGTAACAAAAAAATAAAAAATAAAAAAATTGAAAATAAAAAGGGGCTTATGACAGCTTGTCAATAGAGCGACCGGTTATTGGAGAGGCCGGAAGATCTCCGTAGTGACATATCAATTAAAATGGTTGCCTGGGATACCTAACAAGATATTCCCTCCCATTTACACGTGATATCTGAGCTCCACACTTTTCGTGGTCCCCAGGGGCCATCCACTGAGAAGTATAAACCCAGGGAAAGTATTTTGTTGAACAGACTAAATATGCATGCCTATGTTTACTGCTGCTAACAAGGCACCTGTGCTTACATTTCAAATGTCTATCACCCTTTTCTAAGGGGGACTATTTTGACTTCTCTTTTGAATTTAATCTGAGATTCTGATTAAGATTTTCCATTTTTCTATCTTCAGTGTCTTTTAATCAGGCCTTCTGACCTTTGCTCCTAACTACGGATGATTTCTGGCACGCATTAGGTAGAGAAGGAAACCTTGGTCAGATCTTATGAAAGGAAAGATTTGCGCTGTAGTCTGAAGGTTAATGTTGCTTGGTGTGACACTGGTGTGACACTTCCATTGGCACTCACTCTTAGAGATTACTGGTTGCAGTGGGCGGCAGTGTAGCACAGTGAGTAACGAACTGGGCTTGTAACCGAAAGGTCATAGGTTCGATTCCTGGGTAGGACACTGCCGTTGTACCCTTGAGCAAGGTACTTAACCTGAATAGCTTCAGTACATATCCAGCTGTATAGATGGATACAATGTAAATGCTATGGAAAAGTTGTGTAAGTCGCTCTGGATCAGAACGTCTGCTAAATGCCTGTAATGTAATGATTGTGGTTGGCAGTGTAGCCCAGTGGTTAGGGAACTGGGCTCGTACCTCTCGGCTTGTCGGTTTGATCCCCGAGTTGGGTGCTGCCGTTGTGCCCTTGAGCAAGGTGCTTTCGACCCCTGATGTCGTCGATCGATAGAGAACGTTTTCATATCGGTCCAGCCTTCACATCGTATCGGACGTGGAACTCCTGATAGTGAGCCACACATTAGAATGGACGTGAAGGGAGGTGGCATTCACTCTGCTTCGAAACCACTCAAACCTGCTCCACAGTTCCCCTTCAACTAACGGAATCCCACAGCAGATTGTTTAATAATGCTGAAGTCAAATTACTGCTAAATCTTTTATTCTGTAATTCCATGTAGAACTTGCTGTGTGCAGGGGAGTGATGGTTGGTCATACATTTTTAAATTTAAAATGTATGTGTTCATTTACTGCTAAATGTAAATCTGGTTTTCCACAATGCTGATGAACTTGAGCATGCAGTCAGTTTTGCCCCTCGAGTGCGTTCAGTAGGGATATGGATGAGTTAACCATTTGTTTCAGTTGAAAACGGAAAACGGAACCATCCTATTTAACCTTGAATGGCTGAATACCCTGATACAAAGGTTTATAGTGGACACGCCTCTCACTGAATGTGGCTGTTTGTTTCAGAAACAGAGAGGCATTCAAAATGGCACCTTTGACAGACTCGCCAGACGAGTGAACCTTTTCTGTGTTCCTTTCAAATTCATGCAGGTCATCCTTATATCCGACATAGTAATCAGTCGATTTTCCCCATGTTGAGATGCCTCTTTTTGCATGGTTTTGACAATGCAGTATTTGATCGTTTTTCTCTTTGGAAATTGACTCGCTTGGTTTAACACATACCTTTTTGTTGTAGTGACAGTGAAGGGCCTGATATGTGTCGTATTTGCTACTTCTGGTTTCGCTTCCTGTTTGGCTGACCAGACGGACTGTAACTTGCAGACTTAGGCTGCACTTTTTCTTTTCTTTCATTTCTGTGTGGTTTCTTTGTGCATCAGCGGTTAGGTAGGCGATAAACAATTGTCATTTGCTCAAGAATTATTTATCCCCACGACATTGTCTCATTTTAACAGCACTGAAATAGCTTAGAAACGTCCTAGCTACGCTTGTACAGGCGTTTGAAACTCCAGTTCTGCAGGGCAGCAGCGTCTGCTGGTTTTTATGGTCTTTCAGCGCTTAAGTGCTTAGTTTATATGAATTAATTGACTATGGAGTCCATGCCGCTTTGTTTCCGAGGCTCAATTTAGCCTCTGTTTGAAAGGAAATCCACAGATCCCTGCAGACATCGTCTGGACTTCCAGGACTGGAAGTTTGACGTCTCTTCCCTATAGAAGATGCCTTCCCCATGCTGTGTGTCCACGAATTCGCTTGAACCCGTGTATTCTGCAGTTTCTAGAACATTCCGGGCTGTCTGAGTTGTACAAAAAGCGGTGCTGAAAGTTAGTGGCAGAGTGAATCAGGGCTTGTCTGCCAGCCCTGCATGCCCCCATTTGGGTATGGCCGTGGTCATGTGCAGGGCTGTGCTGCAGACTGGATTCCTGATTGGCATCAGGTACCAGCACACAATTATGCACATTAAACTTTGGAGGTGTGAGATCACAAGTGTGTGATTAGCAAGCTCTTAACTGAACATTCTAATGCTGATGTAACACTCACTGCTGGTAATTGAAAGCAAGTTGTAGAACACTGACTTATCATTTTGGAAAAAAAAAAACGATAAAACCTGCTCTTCAAAAGATTGTGGTGTGTGATTGGTCGATTGGTACGTTTTTTTTTCAGCCATGCTGGTGAATCTTTGGTTGCAAAATGTTTTTCACTGTATAACAGAGTCCTACTGGGGGGATGGGTACAGATGTACAGATGTTCAGGAGCTATGTGAGCAGGGGGTCCTACATTTTATGATCCTAAAGTCCTAAAGGTCTTCAGCAGTGCTTTTGGCTCTGTCGGCTACAACTGAGCTGAACACCCAATGAATTATGGGTAATTTCCATAAGGCAGTGGTAGGACTGATTGGAGGGAGCATTGTGCAAATGGGGACCATTTATTTGAATCCCAGTTGAGTATCAACTGCTATACCTTTGGCTTCGACCCAAGACACCTGCGATCTGAATTGCTTTGGTAAATCCATCTAGTTTACGATCTGTGCGGTCTGAGGGCTGTGGTTTCTAAAAACGTGGCCCCCTGAGCCGATTTAATCTGTCAAATAGCCCCCGGATAAGTCTTTATTTTTCACAAGGTTTTTGTTTTGTTTTGCTTGCACTCTGAGAAATAAACTTACAGTGGAGGTACATTTTTGTTCTTTAAGGAACATTATTTCCCCTGAAAGGTACATTAATGTTCTTTGGGTGCTAATAAGTACCTTTTACCAGAATGAAGGTGCTAATGAATTATTAAACCCATGGCTAGGGGTGCAAATTTAGTGTACCACACAAGTGACAAGCGTACCTTTTAGGCACTTTTTCATGCCTTTTATCCTGAGAGACGGTAAGTAAAAGTAAGTTGCAGGTGGTGTGGTTTTACCTGCAGGCGAAGCAGGATATGAGGTCACGGTCTGGGCAGAGGTTGCTGTGGTTTTGGTAAATCTGCTCTGACTAACAGACCGAAACCGTTCGACAGTTAAAGTTAGCGCGAGTCTTCATGCTCTCTTCCTTTTCTCATTTGAGTTTGTCGACTTCTCTCTCGCCGGTCATGAATCTTCAGCAAGACACATCTTGCCCTCGCTTTGCTTTCCTGCGTCCTCTTCTGCTTTTAAGTTCCTAAATGAAATAAAATTTAATCAAAGAATAATTTTTGTGTGTGCTAACCGCGTGCTCACCAACCTCAGGACTGACATGTTTTTAAACGTAATTCGATGCGTTTTTATGAAGTGCGCGCCAGGTGAGCTGGTAGGGTCACATCTTTTTAACTGTTCCCTCTTTGGGCCTGTCGGACCCCATCTTTGTCAGGCAAACAGCACAGGATGGGGCCACAGTCAAGCGATTGTGTTTCCTAAAATCCGTAGCGTTGCGTAACCATTCCTATTAAACTCCTATTGAACCCAGAGAGGAAGGCGGGAGGGCATGAATTCTCAGAAAGACCAAAATACACACGCATGCGCACACACACACACACACACACACACATACGCGTGCCCACACAGACACACATATACACACACACGCGCGTGTACACACAGACACACACAGACACGCATGCGCACACACACACACTCACATACACACAGAAAAGCATGCACACACAAACACACACACACACACACTGTGTAAACAGGCCTTATACTTTCTAGACAGGCTGAGAGATGTATAGTTCTTCAAAAGATAAGGAACAACAATAAATCTTTCTAAGGGAACTAAGCAAAAAATGGGAGGTTACATACTGGACAACTTACCCAAACTATATGTTGGGCAGCTCGTAAACTAATATAAGGCACTAGACGTAAAGATATACACTCGAAACAAGTCTTTGTAAGTTTCCACAAAAGAGAAGACAGTATGTTGAATTCATCCACAATTTACCTCCTTTTTGATCGTAAGATCAACTACTAGTTAAACTCACTCAAGTTCAGGTCAAAATATAGTGGCACGCAATCTTCTGGAAACCCTACCGACTCATCTGTGAATAATTCTAAAAGAGATCTTCTGTATTTGATTGGTACATAGTTAATACATACGCATATAGTAAGATCTAACAAAGTAAATTATTAGTTATGTCTAATCATATAGCATGAACACCGAATTTAAAAACTCAGTGACCTTTTAGCCACAAACAAGCTTTAAATAAAAAAATATTTTGTTCATCTTTATCTGTCAGTTGCTTTCAGAGCAACTGATAGATAAAGCATGCATGTATGGCATCATAGCCAGTTCCTCCCTGGTAGGATGGTGGGGGGAGAATGACAGAAAGGCCAAGCTCACCAGTTTAGATTCCTAGAAATGTATAATAAACAGAGAGAAAGAAAACACGCACCCACACAGACGCATGAACATGCAATATTCCTAACTTCTTGTTGTCCGTAGGAGGTTCAGCGCTTGGACCCTGAGAAGCCCTGCTGGAGGGCCTAAGAATTTATCTAATTTTAGTTATGCTAGGGAAAACTCTCCTCCCTTCAGTACTTATTCAAGCGATAAGCCTTGACGCGTATGTTATATTACTCGGTGATCTGAGGGGTCGACTCACCCCTGCCTTAGGTTGTCTCTCTCTGGAGATTTTACCGGTCATTGGAGTGAGTCACAACACACACTCAGTCGTCCAGCAGCTTCTGCAATCTGTGGTTTAGATCACAGTACCATTGCCGGCCAGGAACCCTTCTGGTGCTTCTGGCCATTCCTGTATAATGTCAGGTTCGCACCTGACTGCAGCTACTCATCAGGTGAGAAGGTTAAAAACAAGGCTTGTCAGCATCAGCGTGGTATGAAACAGGTTAACAGGAGTCCCTGCACAGTAACAGTGGCAATCCTTCCCTGGTCATTTTTCAACCATCTGAACATATCCCAAGTCCAAATGGAATGGATAAATGGAATGCATTTATATAGCGCTTTTATCCAAAACGCTTTACAGTTGATGCCTCTCATTCACCAGAGCAGTTAGGGGTTAGGTGTCTTGCTCAGGGACACTTCGACACGCCCAGGGCAACCCTCCAATTGCCAGACAACTGCTCTTACCTCCTGAGCTATGTCGCTAAGTCCAAGAAGTAGCCTGATGAATTCTCACTACCTCTTTCTGAATCTATAAAGTCATTAATCTCATCCTCAATGTCAGGAAAGTAAGTACAATATTCTGTACCAACCACAGCGCATGTGCATGCTAAGTTCATCCACACACACATGCATACACACACACACACGCACACACATATGCATGCACACACACATACACACACGCACACACATATGCATGCACACACACATACACACAAACAAACTCACATGTGCACGCACACACACTCACATACACAAACACACATGCGCGCACACCCGCATACACATACACACATAAACAAACACACGCACTCACACACACGCACATACACAAAACACACATAAACACACACACACACACTCGCGCTTTCTCTTGTAACTTTCATTTCACAAGTCCTGTCTGGTTTTTTTCGCCAGCAGACACTTTGTCTGGTTTGTGAGGAAATGCGAACAGCTGCCTTCAGCACGCTTTCCCCCTCCCCCAGCCTCCATTTCCCAGAAGGCATTGCTCAAGCCACAGCACCTTGGAGACAAGGGCAGCTGTTGGCAGGCAGCCTGGCCAGAGTTCCAACACACTGACCCAGAACTTCACGTTCGCCCCAAACCAAACTGCAGACCATTAACTTTCAGAAGAGCCCTGTCTGACTTGAGATAAGACCATATCAGGAGTCCTACATCCGGAAAACACCCCTCCAATTTGTCTGCTGGTGTGGTTAATAGATTAACAGTCGGTTTACGCATCGAGTCCGTGAATGAGAAAGTGGTCAACGCTCTTCAGATGAACAGTCGTGCGGTTTGGGGCTGTCGGTTGTCAGTGTTGCTATTAGATTTCCTGAAAGGAATGAAGGCTGTAGGGTTCACCGCGATTGGCTCTCCCCGCTTGCTTGTGATTGGAGGGTGTGAGAAGGCTGCTGGATTGCGAGTGGAGCATCTTTGTGCAAGCGCCACGTGCTCTTCGCTCTCTGTGTGCCTGTGTGCTGTCCTCAGGCAAAGGTCAGAATTCGGCCTCGTCACATGACCCTTTGCAAGCCCTCGACTAGAGCCGGCGCGGTGGCGGCGAAGTGTGGAATCCGGCGCGGGTCGCTCGTTTGAAAAACGTCGCGCCTCTCTGACCCCACGGTCCCCGGGGTCATCGCGGGCGAGCGGGGGATTCATTTCCGTGCGAAGACGCGCCGGCTGACGGATGTTTGGCGCACGGCGTCCGCTCAGGCTGTGAGCGCAGCGCGTGAGCTGGCCTGCTCTTCTTACCGAGTGAGGACAGCTGGCGTGTGTGACTGCCAGCGTGTTGCATGCGTGCGTCCAAGCGCACACCCCTTCTTCCAGGCACGCGCTTAGCTTTTTGCACACTTTGCCACATTTAGTGTGATCTCGGGCTCCGATTGCACGCGAGGTGTTGAACAATCCTTTCTGAGGGAACTGCTGATGGCGTTGGCTTGGATTCTTACCTCGTGTGGCCCTTGCTTTGTCCGACAGTATCCCCCAGTGTACCCCTCATGGATTATGCAGGATTGCATGTAGGGGTTTGACGCAGCCTGCCAAACTGGGGCATGCATGCTTTTAAGGAGCTGAGTTACTGACAACTGTAAGGTGTCTCTGCCCATTTTTATTTATTCTCTTGCCTCATTGGTCCGTTTACTACTTTAAGGTGAAAGGTGATCGAAGTGTTCATTGGTTGAAGTAGTTTGTGGATGATTATGACCGTTTCTGGGTTTTCTTGTGGGCATGGGGTGGGGTAGGTTTGTTGTTAACCTGATGTGGAGGACCAATCAGGCGGGGGAGGCCCGGTATTGCGCTGTTTGTCTCAGTCTATCTCGGGCAGGAGAAAAGAAACAGGAGTCTATTTTTCTTGTCGGTTAGAGGTCACAGCCCCACAGCTCGTGTTGCTTCTCTGTTTCTAGTTTAAACAACGAGGCGCTTTATACTGATGGCTTAGCGGGGGGGGGGGGGGGGGCGGACCTTCAAGTGTGACCTTGAAAAGTCTGGGTCAGCTGATCCAAGCGAGGGGAGCCGTCTCCTCCTCGAACTGACCGAGGAAAGATTCGAAGAGAAGGCGATGACGTCACATTTTGTACAGTTGTTCCTCTTTCGCCGTACCCCGGTCACAATTTCGTCATACTGCATTTCTGAACGTGCGGTTTAAGTGACTGTTGGGAGCCGCCTTTTTAGCCGTTGGTGTCTTTTTAGCTGTTGGTGTCTTTTTAGCTGTTGGTGGCTTTTTAGCCGTTGGTGTCTTTTTAGCTGTTGGTGTCTTTTTAGCTGTTGGTGGCTTTTTAGCCGTTGGTGTCTTTTTAGCTGTTGGTGGCTTTTTAGCCGTTGGTGTCTTTTTAGCTGTTGGTGTCTTTTTAGCCGTTGGTGTCTTTCTCGTGGTTTCCTCAATGTGGGGTTTTTGTTTGAGCATTTGGGCGACATAGCTCAGGAGGTAAGAGCGGTTGTCTGGCAGTCGGAGGGTTGCCGGTTCGATCCCCGCCCTGGGCGTGTCGAAGTGTCCCCTGAGCAAGACAACTAACCCCTAACTGCTCTGGTGAATGAGTGGCATCACTTGTAAAGCGCTTTGGATAAAAGCGCTATATAAATGCAGTCCATTTACCATTTAGCATTTTCTCCTGGTAGCTCACCTAGTGCATGTTTGCTGCGCTCGCTTCCCTAAAAAACTGTAAGGCTGCATTCAGACCAGATCTGGCAACGCGGCACCTGCCCGCAGGGTTGTGCGGAGGTGTGGGCGTGTCACTACATGGCCCATTTGTGTGACGTCATGTTGTGAACTTTAACCCCCACCCCCCCCTTCCATTTCCTGTCTGCTAACTCAAACAAATGGGTTGCGTTAGGGCAAAAGTTGATTCTGGTGCTACTTCTTCCTGCATGGCTTCTGCGTTTTGTTTCTGCACCCCATGCGGTCCCCACTCCCCCATCCTAAACTCACTACCCCCATTCAAATGAATGGGAGGACCGCCGTTTTTGCCGCATTGCCTGATCTGGTCTGAATGCAGCCTAAGATTGCACTGCATTCAGAACAGCAGAAACCCCATCCATCTTCCGACTCAGACTGAAGACTCACCTCTGCAGACGGCACCACGGCTCCCCTGATCCCTTCAGATAACGCTTTTTTCTTTCTTTCCTTCAGTTTCATTTTCAAACTTTATTCGCAAAGCACAAATTTCATACAACAGGTGCGACTCAATGCGTTTTAGATAACAAGAGTGAAGGGATAAAACTAAAATTAGATTACTCAGTGATAGCAACAACTGCAAAACTACAAACAAGGTCAAATAACAGCTTAGTTAAACAAGGATTCGAATGGTGGTTGATTTAAAAGAAAATAAAACCAAGGGAGTAAAAAACAGCAATAGCGGCAATAATAGTATTAATATGAATACAGAAATAAAAACAAATGAACATTAATAAAATGTAAATAAGAAAGAAAGAAAAAAACACCTAGGTAAAAACTGTCAAAAGGTGTGTATTAAGATTCCTTCCTTTTGGATGATGTCATTGGTACTGTATCACTGTGTAAGATGTTATCGGTCTTATCGTGCCTTCTCGTCACAATACAACTTGTCCTTGTGTTACGTTAATGTTCCACTAAGAACAGTAATCGCATATTTGTAATCTCGCACCTTAAATGGTTAATGTGATGTGAAATTCTGTCGGATGTCTCGGCAGTGACTGGAGGATGCACAGGCTGGTGGTGATATGTTTCTATTCCCATTTTCTGTATTTGCCTACGTGAGAGGAACTAGTTAAGCAAGTATTTCCTCTTCAAGCAGCATTATGCCAGATAAAAGAAGTGTTTAGTATCTGAACGAACGGTCTCCGGGTTTCCGAAGCTGTTTCTCTGAATAATAGCGTGCGCGTCCTGAGCTGGGCTCTCTTGTCAGCAAAACAATATGTACATTTATACGCCCGCTGGCATTGTCACCGTGGCTCCAGAACGGTTACCGTGGTTTTGCGTGCGCTTCCCCCTCAACCGCTCGCGTGCACAAACAGACGCCCGCGCGTTGCACGCACGCACACACACACACACACACACACACACACACACACGCGCGCTTGTGTTGCACCACACTTTTAAGCAAATTCTCAGTGTAAGAAAACGGTGCATTTCGGCTGCCTTAATGAAAAATGATCACATTTAATGGAGGATATTTATGCTGTTCAGATATAAATGGGACGCCATTTATGATACATTTTTTTGGTATATGGTAGGCTAACATATAATAGATTGTTCTTGAACAACAATATTGGAGAACTGCATTGTTTGGCAAGTTGGCAGCACAGTATTATACAGAAGAGACTAACCACTTAAATGTAATTAATTGTCTAAGCAGTGGTTGCCCGATCTCTACCATAGCAGGGTTTCCCCCAGAAAAGTTGTTAGGCCCGGTATCTTTTGACGGGGCCTGGCGCAGGCCAGCGACAGACTGATGGTAGGATTAAAGTAGGGCCCTATAGTTTATGTGATAACAGAATCACGGACGGAATCGCAGAATTGAGAATTTAAAAAAGCTATAACACAGATTCCATAGGGCCCTACATTAAGTCAGTGCTAAAAGCTGACTGGAGATTTAAAAATATGACTATGTAATGTGAATGTTGTTATAAATAAGTCATTTATTCAACACACATTTTAAAAAAATCAACAACTATTTACAGCATAGCAGAGTCTTACAGAGAATCTGACAACAATACACCGTCTAAGAATGCTGTGTTTTCAACAACAACAAAATAAATTAAATTAAAATAAATAACATTTACGGGAAACAAGAACCGGTTCCAACTTGTCCTATTCATTGGAATCGTATGCCTCAGAGCTTTTTGATTCCGATAATCGAAGCCCACATGATTTTACGACAGCTGCGCATTGCAAAATAATGCATTGGGGGAGGCACAGCACGCAGGCAGCCTCTCTCAGGTGTTTGTTTTGGACGGCAGCTGTCACAACAAATTTGATCCGGGCTGCCAGCCTTCATACATTCTGTTGCGATAAAGATTCTAAGACAGCAATTTCTCTGGATTAACAGGTTATTTTCTAGCCTGAAATGCGAACGTATTACTAAATAGCTACACATGTCATGGAACGTGCAAGTAGTTGGCTGTCGCACTGGATATGAAGTAAATGTTTTTACCAATAAATAATAATAATAAATGCGATTTTATCCATGGACATAGCTATACAAAAAGGCAAAATAAATGTTGTGGTTGCGATTGCCGTCGTAGATGTCAGAAGGAAATGTCACTGACAAAAAAAAGTTTGCTCTCTTTGCAGTGGTTTGGGCTGGAAACGAGCTGTAAGAGCGGGATATGCACAACACAGCCTACTGATTGGCTACTGAATCTTACAACAATGTACAGCCTTGGAATGCTGGGCACATTTCAACAACAACAAAATATGTTACTGACTGTTTGGCTAGCTAGCTAAGTTAGCTAAATGACCACGTTGTCGTGCACATCAGTGTCATCAAGCTAACGTTATTAATAAACAAGTGAAGTCGTGATTTTGATGGCGATTAATAAGTCATGTAATGTTACAATGTATCGAATATTACACTAATGCTATTCGTTTAATGTTACCTACACACTGCTTAAGTTAATATAAAAAGAATGTACTTACTGGCAAGATGAAATGATAACGCAGCTCGTAACGAGGTTAGTTAACCTTCTAAATAAGAAATGGTGGATTGCTAGGTAACGTTAGCTTGTGATAGTTGGAAGCGTCAAGTGTTGAATGTCACTACGCACATTGAGAGTAAAGAACACTGATCTCAGACCTGCTGTTTTCCTATAGTGCGTTCACGTTTAAACCAACAGATGTCGCTGGGGAGCTTTCCAACCGAGCTGCCCCACTGTAACTGTAGTTTAAAAAACATTAAAAATACATTAAAACATTTTTTTTTCTTAATTCCCCGATGCTTAGGCCCGGCGGGTGGTCAACTTAGGCCCGGCGGGCCGCCGGGCTTGCAATACACTGGCGGAAACCCTGCATAGACTGTAGACAAAATATGGACAAAGTCACTGTGACCAAACCCACTGACTCTCCATGGGCTTAATGGAAAGCGTTTTGAAGCCTGGGAAGAGTAGTTTGTGGGCACCGACATGTTGAACAAATTGGAGCCAGAGACTGTGTTGTAGGGAGATGGGGGACCCTTATATGGGCATGAAGTCCTACTGTCCACTAAGCGCGTGAGATACAGTAACTTGACAGTGAGTAAACTCCCGGATTCGTCCACAAAATATTACAGTTTTGTCGAACTTACACAATAACTTAACAAATCGGCACATGGGGAAACATTACGCAAAGAAGAAAAACCCCTACATACATCTGCATTTTCTAGTGGGAAAAATTATTGAATTTGTGTTTTGACCGTATTGTTCCCATTGATATGCATTGAAATGTGTGGGTGAAACACCTATACTGGAGCCAACCCTTTGAGCCAACCGCACTGGTGCTAGTGAGCAATGTCTGCTATTCAACTGGCGGCTTCACAAAGAGGGCTGTATCGCCATCTTGTGGCCGGAGGACTGCGTCGCACAAGGCCATAAACCCTGCTGGGAAAGGCGGAGATCGTGATCTCACCCCATTCGGAGGTTGTGCCCATGTGGCCGTAGCGATTAAGCTGTAACCCCATAGGGCTCCAGCTCCAAACGCCGTGTTTCTGAGCAGACTCTTTGGCACGCTCCCGCCATGGGGATCTGAAAAGGGGGCCTGCTGGAGTCTGTTAGAACCGTGTGTAACCCTGGCAGGCTGGTGGGAAGGAGACGTGTTGTTTACCTTTGGGTTCCCGGCCTGGGTTTAAAGCTAAGTAATCCTTTTCAATCGGGGCTAATCTTGATCATCGTGTATTCTGCAGTTCTTTATTTTTTTAACCCTTTGAAGAGTCGGTTTTCTGGAATGTTTTTCAAAATTTGAAGGCAGTATTCTAAAACTTTATTTTTTTTCAGTTACCAGAAGTTATTGTTACATCAGCATTAGAATGTTCAGTTAGGAACATGCCAATCACATGTCTTACACCTTAAACGATTAAAGGAAGGCCTCTATACTATAGGTTACTGCAGGTTACAGTTTTAGCCTGACATTAAGACACCTGATTCTGCTTATCGATGTCTTGATCGAAGACCAGGAGGAGTCAGGTATCGCAGTGCTATGCTAACCCAAAAGCCTGCACCCACACCGGCCCTTTTCAGATAAGATTGCTATACCCCTGCTATAGGATCGCACAGAGTAGCTTGCACAGCAGCGTTGCTTACCGGTCCACCAGTGTGTAAACCACAAACAGAGCAGCATTCAGGGAAGGGGACAGGGATTTTTAACTTCAGCGGTGTTATTTCTGAGTGTTAAAGCAGAGTGTTAATGCAAAGCTCCAGTCTTGGAGGCTCAGCGGTGTCTGCAGGTCTTACAGGATTCCTGTCATTCAGTGGCCAGTCAGTCTCTGTGGAAAAAAAAAGGACGTGTTCTCTGCAGCCAATCAGTGACTGAAACTCTCCAGAGATCGCCATGACGACTGAGGTCCCTGCGCTGGGTGAAGTGCAGCCCAAAAAAAGGCTGCCTAAATAAAGCACCCGCACGGCTAAAGTGAAACCCTTCTGCCCGGGTGAACATGGAGAACGCAGGTGGGCCCCGAAACCAAGTGCTAATGGGGCGGGACGGATGGGGGCGGCGGGGGGGGGGCATAGCGCTCCAGGGTGCGGATATCCAGCCACAAGGCTACGGTGTGCAAAAAAAGGCGAAGGTCGTCTGTGTGGACGGGGGAAAGCGAGAGAGGCCAAAACCCTGCTTATGCAGCTTCACTGAGAACTCTAAATATGGCTGACTGTCGCACCAGGGGTGAGGTGGGGGACGGGGATCAGTTGTGTTTTAGTACCTGCAGGGCAGTCTCCCAAATAATTCCTGGAGCAGTCCAATACAGAGACCGTCCTGTCAGGGCAGTGTCTTTTTTCTGTGATAGATAGAAGTGTCATGGCTGCTTAAGAGGTCAGTCGTTGAAAGATTATCCCGATAGAAAAGTTACTGTCGCCTGTTTGGGTGACTCCTTATGGGTACTTCTGGTGGATGGCACTGAATATACAAGATGACATGCAGTGTTTTGTCTGTGTAATTAGTCGTTTGCAACTTTGGTTTGTAAACAATGTCTGGAACTGTAAATGGCTCCCTCTGTAATTCTGGAGACAGAATTACTTGGCTGACAAACACATTGTTGGCTTGGCGTCTTGAAAAGTTTGACTTGTGAAACCAGTCTCTCTTGAGGGCACCAATTAAGCCAGTTAAACCTCTGTATTATACTGGGAAAAATTAAGCTTTTTGAACATTGCCACAGCATCACTACTCGTTCAGTCAGGTCAGTGTTGAAATGTATTTGTTTTTGACCTGAAAAGAGGAAGGAACTGAGTCGTACTATTTCTCATTGGCATTCTGCAAGGAGAGCTGAGAAGCCTTGAAAAAACAACAGGATGTTGAGACATGTTACTCTTGTTTTTCCCGCCTGAAGGTGAGAGAGAATGCACATCGCTACCCAGCATTGTACCATTTGCATAAAAGTATCTGGGGGTTGGTCCTGTGCTTAGACAAAGAAATTCACCATTCCATTATTCAAATATTCAACCCAGGGAGTTATCTGCAACAGCACATTCAAATATCGCATTGCTTTGAATTAAATTCAAGTTCCTCATTCATCTTACAGTGATCTTAGTTTGATGCCAGAAACATATAATCGATTTGTGTTTATTTGGAAGTGGTACTAAGAGGACCAAAAAACAAATAAGTTTTATTTTTTAAAGTTATATAATGAAGATAAATTGTATTTTTATTGTCTTGTGGGTGTGTCTGTGTGGGAGTTTTTGTGTTAATTTTTTTTAAAACCACAAAAAACAGAGGAAAATTGAATAACTGTTAGTTTTTTAAACAGCGGTCCGGTCACCCCCCAGCAGTCACCCCCCCCAGGGAAGATGTTTTGCCCCTGCTGATGGTCACTTGACTTATTGCACAGTGGAACGCTTTGTCAAGTCAAAACAGATGAAAAATTCCAGACTGGGGATAGTAGCTAGATTCTGCTTTACCCAACAGTTGGTAGAACCACACACGCACTCGGGGCAATGTTTTTGTAAACAGAATGTTTCCGTCCGTTTCAGAAAACAAATAAAAGATGGCATGTCACTAAATCGTGCACGCAGTATTCTAGTGTCATGACTACCCTCTGCTGGTGGGAGTTGTACACTGCACCATGGAAAAGCATGCAAGAGGGGGAATATAATCAAGGCTGATGCATCCCCGTCAGCACACTATATATGTTTTATGGCTGAGGTATGGAAATTAGTGAGATATAAAGGCTGTAAAAACAAGGAAAAAGGAGGGAGATGTTAGAAGACCACAGTGCTACATACAGCTATTCCAGAGTTGCTTAATGGTCACGTGATTGATTATATTTCAGCCAAGGTTTCTGCTAATTCAACTGGCTGTTGAAAGCAGGTTGTTGAAGGGAAAAGGTGAAAGGTTAAAGCTCAGCGCTGACGTATTCTGGCTGCAGGCGCTGTTGTGCTGACCGCCTCCCCCCCCCCCCCCCCCCGCTCTTTTCCCAGGAAGCCCCGGTAGATCACTCTCCGTCTTCGACAGCGACGACATTAGGAACACCACCACGCTGTTGCTAAGCCAGGACGGCGAGACCCTGTTTGTGGGCGCGCGCGATGCCGTGATCTCACTGGACGTGAGGGAGCCGGGCGTCATGGAGATGAAGCAGAAGGTGGGTGGGCCTTTTAACGGGGGGGTGGGCGGGGGCGTTTCCTGTTTTGGCCTGAGCTCAGTGCAGATGGAGGTGGATGGATGTTCTCCAGCGCCAGGTCATAAATTGTCTTTGCAGTCTAGCAACTCAGATGGGGAATTGCAATAAAAACATCAGCCTGAATGGAAACTTGTACTTGAATGCAAGTCAGTTTACTCGCTGCTGAACTGAAGGGGTGGGGATGGAGCAAAGATTTTCCTGTGAACATGAAACCAAATGGAAGATTTTTTAGAAAAAAAAGTGAACTGAAAAAACATGAATTGAGGATCTGACTTTTTTGGGGGGTTTTTTTGGTAAATGCCATAAATGTCTCCTGTATTCGATTCAAATGATGAAATAAAATGTTCCAAGCTGATTCGTCTGCATTAGTCAGTTTCCTAAAACTCGACTGGTTTAGCGTTAATTATGAAGATTCACTTCCCACGAGTGCTAAGTTGTGGTCTGTTGCGTTGTGTGTATGTCTGAATTGCCTCATTTGGCTCTAGCTGTATAATCCAAACTCCCACACCCACACGTAGGCACACTCTCGTTTGGATAGACAGCCATCTACCAAAAGGGCTGTCAAAATGACCTGCAGTGCTGCTTTAAATGGTCCTCTCTGTGCTGCCTTTAGGGCTGCAGCGTTTAAACTGGGTCTGCTGTTTTGAGGCCCCGGGGTCCTGACGTTTGTCCCCTCCTCCTGTTCTCTCTTCCAGCTGGACTGGGTCCCTTCTTCCACAGACCTGGATGATTGCTCCATGAAGGGAAAGAAAACGGTACGGGGAAGAGGTGACAGCTATCAACTGTAGCTGCGACTGACTGCGACTGACTGACTGTTCTCGTCTGTAACTGTGACTGTGACTGACTGACTGACTGACTGTGATCAACTGTAACTGTGACTGCGACTGACTGACTGTGATTGTCTCTAACTGTGACTGATGTGACTGACTGTGATCAACTGTGACTGACCGACTGTTACTGTGACTGATGTGAATGACTGTGACAGACTATAACTGTGACTGACTGTGACTGTAACGAACTTTGACTGACGGACTGTGACTGTGACTCACTGTGACAGACTGTGATCTAATGTGACTGACTGCAACCGACTGTATCTGTGACTGGCTGTGACCATAACAAACTGTGACTCTATGACAGGCTGTGACTGACTGTGACTGATGGACTGGGATCGAATGTGACTGGTGTGACTGTGATCGAATGTGACTGGTGTGACTGACTGCAACCGACTGTAACTGTGACTGGCTGTGACTGTAACAAACTGTGACTGACAGACTGTGACTCACTGTGACAGGCTGTAACTGACTGTGACTGATGGACTGTAATTCGAATGTGACTAATGTGACTGATTACAACCAACTTTAACTGTGACTGGCTGTGCCTGTGACTGACTGAGACTGTAACTATGATCACAAACCTTGACTGTTCCTGGTCCTGGAGGACCACAGTCCAGCATGAAGTTTTCACTGCTCTCCTTACTTCATATTTAAAAGAGGATTTTTTATTTTCAGTTTACATTACATTGTGCTATACTGATTTGTTCAAAGTGACTTACGGTATAGAAGAAACAGGATTAATATGAACAATTGTGCCAGTTCTGGTTAACAGCATTCCCAGTTCTCATTATGGCTCTTGGTTAGCAAGTTAATAGGACCAAGTATGAGTGTTACATGCATACAGACTGCATCCATAACCAGCCCTAAGAATGGAAACATAAAGTTTCATAAAATCATTTGAAACAGCCAATCAGCTCAGAGGGTCCTTTCCACATGGGCTCTGTAATAGGGTATTTGACTTAGCTAGATATTTGATTAGATGAGCTCAGCTGGCTTCCTTTCACTTTAAGTTGCTATGGATGCAAACAGGGCAAAGGCAAACAGCTGGTCCTCCAGCCCAGGAGCGGCCGTAGATTGTGTTTGTGAAACCAGGCGATGTGCAGCGTAGTTACACTCATGGCAGACCCCACAGGTCAGCTTTGTGCTCTTAAATTTGTGTCTGTATCGCTGAATTCCAATTTCATGCCAGTCTTATTGAATTTAACAAAGGAATGTCACCAAGGGTCTGTTCTCTTTCTGACAGCACCTCTTCTTGAACATTCATAAATGGTCATGTTACACTGTAAACTCCTGCTATCAACCAGAAACCCACTCAAGTAAAGAAATGGAGGGGACAAAAAGAAGCGTAGTAGTTGAACTTCTGGTTACTATAGAGGATCTTTGGTAATCTATTAATCCTTTTATCGAGCTCTGTGTGTCCAGGCTGTGATAGGCTGAAGCAGATGGTCATCTCCTGTGTTGCTTCTGTGCTGTGTGCTTCAGCAGAGAAGCGTCTGTTGGTTGGTTGTGCTGTACTTTGCCACACCCCACTTGGAACGTTTCAGTTTCGGCCGTTTAGAACTTTCAATGTTAAGAATACAGAACTGAGGACGTGGTCAGTCTGTGGAATTTGTGGTGACAGCAGTTGGATGCATGGAATTGTGGGATGCCTGTATGTTCTTACCCTTTTTTCCCCCCTGTTTGCCCCTTCAGATTGACTGCCACAATTTCATTCGAGTGCTGCAGTTCCTCAACTCCACCCACATGTATGCCTGCGGGACCTTCGCCTTCAGCCCCCGATGCACCTACATTGTAAGCCCCGCCCCTTCCCTTTAAGCCCCACCCATAAATGCAAAATGGTACATTTAAACAAAGGGCTTAAACCCAGGGAAAGTGTTTGGTTGGCCCTCCCTTACCTTATTTAAAAAGGCACCTACAACGGCCAATGACCTGATATGCCGTTGGCATTGCTAACAAAACAGTTGCCCTGGGGTTCATTTTCAAATATGCATTTGCTTTTGTAGAAAGCTTCTACAAAGCTAGAAAGTTTCCTAATCTGAAGATCCTATTTAAGTTGCCTCTTTAACTGGGTAGTTGTGAGGTGTACTACTGATATTTTACAGAGAGCAGTCATTCGTCATCTTTAACAAACGTCTCTCTCTTTCGTCCTGTCTCTCTCTGCCTTTGTAAATCTCAAATTTAAAATGCACTAAATGAACTGCTAAATTGCTACATCTAATACATGCGCTACATGCATTACGTTGCTGGAGTTTCGCCTTTGCCCGTCCTGCAGTGGGTTGTTTACAGAGGGTTAGTCCGTCTGAAGATCAGCTGTGCGTGACCAATTTGTGCGATGTCCACACGCGCCGTCAACCCCGGTTGCCCCGGGAGACCGGTGTGCACCCACCGTGGCGTGGGTTGCGTGAGGACACTGTTGCTTTGAAGCTGCTTGCGTGATGTTATGAGGCCGATGGTGCTGGACGCTGTGGGGGTGGGGACTTTTGGGGGGGGGGGGGGGGGGGTCATGTAGTATAAAGGTTGAAGAACTGGGCTTTTTTAGCCCAGGGCTTGCCAGTTCAGTTCTCGGGTGAGGCAGTGCCGTTGTGCCCTTGAGCAAAAACACTTAATCCGACTCAGCCTCGTAAGCGTGTGTCCTCATGAAACTGTCTGCCTGCGTGAATGGATGTGTTGAAATTAAATGTAAATATAAATGTAAATGAAGGCCACTGGTTGGCTCACCATGTGGAGGGTCGCAGTGTCCAACTCCTGTCAGAAGAGGGCAGCCTCGAGACTTCTTTGTAGCTGTGTGTAGAATTTACACTGCAGTTTTCTTCTTCTTTCTTCTTCTTCTTTCTTCTTTTTTCTTCTTTCTTCTTTTTTGTTCAGGGACCAGAAAAAGCTAAGCACTCCGTTCCGTTCCCGCGAAAACGTTCTGACCCCGGGCCACCGTGACTTTCTCTCTGTTTTCGTCTTTCAGGACTCCCACGCGTTCGCCCCCGTCAACGGCCCTAGCGGGAAACCGGACGAGGGGCGAGGCCGCTGCCCGTATGACCCATACCAGAGGAACACCGCCATCATCGTTGGTGAGTGAGCGGAGGCCGGAGTTAGCGTAGCGCCCCAGTGCTCATACCACTTTGCTGGCCAAAACGGTGCGGCTCTAACCTTTTTTTTTTAACCCCTTATAGAATAGATTTTTAGTAAAATGCTTTTTCTGAATTCTAAATTCTAAGGCAGTCTTAGGACTCCATTCCTCTCAGTTGCAAGTAGAGATTTTTCAGTAACGAACCTTCCAATCATATGTTTGTGATGTTACACCTTAAAGGGTTAAGCCAATCACGTCATCTCAGTGAAGGCGGGTCAAAGAGGAGAGCGGCAGTTCAAACGCAACCTAGGAGACGCTGTGAGGGAAACGGCTGAAGGGCGAGAGAGGGCGCATTTTGGATGAGTCGCCAGGGCTCTGAGGCTGAGTGAGGGTGGGTGGGGCCGAATGAGTGGGTGTGGTCAGTGGAGGGGGGGGGGGGGCACGCAACCTCGACATAATGCTGATTTATTCCCCGGCGTGAGGCGAAGGGCCTGATTAATCCTCTTACCGCCCGAGGCCTGATCGGCTCATCTCTCCGCCGTTGGCGTGGGAACCAGTCGCTGCGCGCTGAACCGCTAGCTCCGCCCTGCTGCCTTGCGCGCGGCACCGCAGAACGCTCGCCGGTCGGTTTTCTAAGCCCAACCCTTCGTGGTTTATTGAGACGGGTCAGCGCGCTAGTGCAGCGGTGCGCTCACATTGGCTTGCGGCACAGGCGCGTGTGCACCGCGTTTTCGGCCGAGTCCTCTTCAGGTGCAGATGAAGCCGAGCCAGGAGTCTGCAAAGTGCTGGGACCCTTCAGCGTATCCTCATCAGTCACGTTCATCTGAGTGACCTCCATCTTGTCTGGTTTCTTAGTTCTAGATTTGGAGAGTGGCCTGTTGAAAATTCTTGTGCAGTAATGAGGTAGAAAAGTGGTAGGAGGTTCGCACTCAAGCCCAGTTCTTTAATGAATGTTTAAGGTTATTTTATTTAACATGATTAAGAGTGCAGGGTACAAATGTGACGCGGATAGTTTAGGACCTAGTCTTCTTCTGCTAATTTTCTTATGAGCCATCTGCTACTTTAATGTCTGATCTATTAATTTTTGTACGCCATCAAATGTTTAGCAATGCACGGGTCCGATAAGTGCAATGGGCAAACCTTTTTAGCTTGCAGTAATGTGTTAAACTTGACAGCTGGTGAGGAATGCAGTAATGTGTTAAACCTGAGAGCTGGTGAGGAATGCAGTGATGTGTTAAACCTGAGAGCTGGTGAGGAATGTAGTAATGTGTTAAACCTGAGAGCTGGTGAGGAATGCAGTAATGTGTTAAACCTGAGAGCTGGTGAGGAATGCAGTAATGTGTTAAACCTGAGAGCTGGTGAGGAATGCAGTGATGTGTTAAACCTGACAGCTGGTGAGGAATGCAGTGATGTGTTAAACCTAACAGCTGGTGAGGAATGCAGTAATGTGTTAAACCTAACAGCTGGTGAGGAATGCAGTAATGTGTTAAACCTAACAGCTGGTGAGGAATGCAGTAATGTGTTAAACCTGACAGCTGGTGAGGAATGCAGTAATGTGTTAAACCTGAGAGCTGGTGAGGAATGCAGTGATGTGTTAAACCTGACAGCTGGTGAGGAATGCAGTAATGTGTTAAACCTGAGAGCTGGTGAGGAATGCAGTAATGTGTTAAACCTGACAGCTGGTGAGGAATGCAGTGATGTGTTAAACCTGACAGCTGGTGAGGAATGCAGTGATGTGTTAGACCTGACAGCTGGTGAGGAATGCAGTAATGTGTTAAACCTGACAGCTGGTGAGGAATGCAGTAATGTGTTAAACCTGACAGCTGGTGAGGAATGCAGTAATGTGTTAAACCTGACGGTCACTGAAAAGGAGGGTTGTCGTGGCTCTGAGGGGCCTGATAGTGTCCCGTGTTGAGCGTGAATGGTTTCCTCAGATGGAGAGCTGTACACAGGCACGGTGGCGGACTACCAGGGGAACCGGCCGGTCATCTCCCGCTACCTGAGGGAGGGGAGCCACGTGGACCTGAGGCTGGACGACACGCTGGGCTGGCTGGAAGGTAAGCGTCTCCATGGCGATTCCTCCCTCCTCCGCCCAAGGTGACCCCGAAAGGAGGGAGGCTTCAGGCTTCATTGGAGAAGGCTTGCCTCTGATTGGCCCAGACACCCAATGTGACATCCCCTGACCAATCACAGAAAGGATCTAGGGGTTTTATGGAGGTTCTGGAATACCCAGTTTGCTAGGGCTATCCCATAATGCTTAGCTTTGCATGAGGTGCAGGTGCATTAATGTGGTATGATTGACTCTAGTGTGCTGCCTAAACCTGAAGGCTTTATCAACCCTCACCTCTGAACTGCTCTTCCTTTGGCCACTTACTGTGATGTCACTGAGGGGATAGTTTGGGGCAGAATGCCTCTCTGAAGCTGCCGGTTGCTCTTTCTGACCCCTGTTCCCCCCCCCCCCCCCCTCCAGACCCCACCTTCATCAGCTCGGCCTACATCCCCAGCGAGGGGAAGGTCTACTTCTTCTTCAGCGAGGAGGGGAAGGAGTACGACTTCATCGAGAAGATCACCGTGCCTCGAGTCGCCCAGGTTTGCACGGTAAGGCTGCCCCCTCCCCCGATACAGCTTTCTTCTGTTGGGTTATATATTCAATTACATATTCTGTATATGACATATTCTGTATATATATATAATTTGTTTATTCATGGCCAGATTCCTTAATTTTGTTATTTTTAAGATTGTCTTACACAGAGTGACATGGCCAGTTATCTTTAGAGGCAGGGTGGTATCCCTTATGCAAATGCAACATACTGCAAGTAATAATGAATACTATCAGTATTATGCAACACTTCACATTATACATAGTATACATATTACTGTATGTACTATATTATATTACTATGTACTATATATTACAGTATATTACTTAATTCACATTTTGTTGGCATTATAATATATTGCAGTATATTACACTTCTGTGAAACATTATCGGTGTACCATGTATATTGCAGTCTATTCCATTTTCATAAGGGATTGGAGATCGACTTGTGTGTTGTTTAGTGTGCAGTGGAGGTTTTGTGAATCTAAGAGAGCATGTGTTTTTCGGGTCAGAGTGACGAGGGTGGGCAGCGTACCCTGCAGAAGCGCTGGACCACCTTCGCCAAAGCGCAGCTCCTGTGCCAGGCCGAGGGCGAGCTGCCCTACAACGTCCTCCTGGACATCGTCACCCTCCCGCCACCGGAGGGCGCCACTGACGACGAAACCCTGTTCTACGGCATCTTCGGCTCGCAGTGGTGAGAGAGCACAACGCACCGACGGTCGAAATGTAACCTCGTGCTGATATACAGCCCCGCAGAAATGTGTCTTTTCATTGACTGTCCAATTGCGGCACAGAGGAAAAATATGACAGCTATGGGATTGTTGGGTCACGTTGTCAAACGTCAACACGTACATTTCAGCTAACAGGAAATTACATCATGACAATAAGAATCTGTTCCGTAGCGTGAGTTATAAAGCAGGTCCTACTTGCTAACAGGAAATTACATCATGACAATAAGAATCTGTTCCGTAGCGTGAGTTATAAAGCAGGTCCTACTTGTTGGTAAGGCTGTTTTTTTTAAAATAATAAAGCAAGCTTAGCGCGGTGTTTGTGAAGAGGTGAAGATTTTGTCGCTCAGTCGCACGTTCGTGACCGCTCCTGTCCGTCCGTCCCTCGCAGGTCCTCGAACTCGGGGACGTCGGCGGTGTGCTCCTTCCGGCTCGGGGACGTGAAAGCGGTTTTTTCCGGGAACTACAAGGTGCTGAACCGGGACACGCTGCGCTGGAGCACCCGGGTTAAGGAGAAGGCCGCAAACCCAGGAGAGGTCTGTGTCCCGCCAGGGCTGGCTGTTGGATTTTGGATTTGGACCAAAAATTCTATATTTTGATTTAAAAGTCCTCACAGAACATCCTTGACCTTTCTCGGCTCATTAATTCAAAATCGGCTCATTTCCTGAACTGAAATGTTCCAAGAACAGATTTATGGTTATTGGGCGGTTTAGGCTAAATCCCCTTAAAAGCCAATGAATGATTTCCAAACAAAGGAGAACTTAAAGGGGCAGTTTGCCCAGAAATGAAATCAATGATTGTTTCCACTTACCCAGTCACTTACTATCTAGACAGTCATTGTTAAAACAATGCTAAAAAGGTCATAAGAATGATCAAACAACGTCATAAGAATGTTAAAACAACGTTGACACAGCGCCCCAGAATACTGGCATGCTTTGGTTGAGACTTGGCGCGGATATTCACAGTTGCCGTTCTTCGTAGAAAGTAGTTTTCGATGAAACTGGACAAATTAAGCTCTGTGGATGTTCGTGAGTAACCTTGGCATTATATTTGGAAAGAGATGTTATTGTTCAGCTCCTCGAATGTACATTTTTGGCACGTTGAGTGGCACAAAAATATGGGTCCCTTGAGGTTGGATGTATCAGGGTGAACTGCAACGGATATCTAGAAAACTCATCAAACCTCAGCCAAACTATTTGGATGTATAAATATAGTACTCTGGGTAAGTGGAAACATAGCTTACTTTAGTTTTTGGATGAAATGCTCATTTAAAGATGCATTTTATAAGCTTTTTTCACCACTGTTTTAGTGCATCCTATGAGATTAGTTATGTACACTTGATCCATTCTTTGTACATTGTGAGTCGAGATAAGTTGCCTTGCAGAATCAGCAGTCAATTAGTCATGCCTTCCTGGTTGCCTTTGTTTGAGGGGGCTGCTTGATCGGGGTGGATTTGTAACCCCTGATTAATGCCATCTTTTATTCCTGTGCCAACATCTGAGTAAATGAGTCTGTAGAATACCTCGCTCCCTCTTTCTCTGCAGTGCCAACATACATGAGTAGATTACTTGATTAGTAATGCCTGAGTAACTGCTGTCCCTGTCGTTCTGTGTGATGTCTACATCTATGACTGGATTACTGATGCTTAGGTGACCTCTCTTCTCTGTAGTGCGGATTGCACAAGGCGTCAGACAGCGCCCTGAGGTTCGTGAAGGAGAACTTCCTGGCGGACGAGAACGTGAGACCCGCGGGGAGGGGCCTGGCCCTGATGTCACCTGACCAGCGCTACAGCCGGATCGCGGCCCAAATGACCCGCGGAGCCAACGGCCAGAACTACACGGTGCTCTTCCTGCTCACTGGTACGAACGGGTGCTCACCGTCATGCTAACGTATTAGCATCGTGCTAATATGCTTGCATCACGTTAGCATTTTAGCATTGTGCTAGAATGTGTGTGTCATGTGAACTTTTTGACTGTTCTCTTTACATTATTGTCGCTGTGCCTCACAGTTCTGTTTTCTTTTTCTCTGTACTTTTATTTTTAATTTTTAAAGAAAATCATCCATATTTGTCTCATCAGTATTTTTTTTGCCCGCTTTTTCTTGCATTACTGGTTGGCTTTTGCTGTTTTCGCGCAACATCCAGCGCATTTAACAGCGCTATCGTTTCCCAGAGTCCGGCTTCCTGCACAAAGTGGTGCTGCTGGACCAGGGACCCCACATCATCGAGGAGATACAGGTCTTCCAACAACCTCAGCCAGTGAACAGCCTCCTGCTCTCCATCACAAAGGTACTGCAGCACCACCTACCCTTTCTACCAGTTCACCCCCCTCCCCCCTTTTTCCTCAGTCACAAAGAAATCCCCCTCTCCTTTCGCCTACTCCCTGCTAATAAACATGGCGTTCTGCTAATATCCATCTAATTCCTCACCTCTAATTTTTACTTTCTGTATCTTTCCTCTGCTCTGTTGAATTCCTTCTGCTTTTCAGAGCGAAAGAGAGAGAAGGGAAGGGAGAAAGGGAGTGAGAGAGACAGTGAGGTCTTCCGTAGAAGTGGCAGAAGGCTTTTTGAGTGTCTCATGTTGCACAGATTGTTAATCTTTGCTCACGGTGGTCACGTGACTTCCCCGTCTCCTTGGAGACACAGATGGCAGAGAGAGCCACATAGGTTGCGGGGGGGTGTCAGGGAGGGGACCAAATGAAGAACAGGGTTGCAGGAATCTCTGCTAACAGTCTGATATTGTGCACTAGCATGTGGGAAGCAGCACATTATTGGCCCTTATAATAATAATCACATTCAAAACTGAAAACACACCAAACGTACCTGCTGATTGTGCAGGTGATTGCTCAGAATCAGTGGCTGAATCAGATAGCAGCGTTTTAATGTTTCTATAAGGCAAACAGGCGTACGGCATACATGAGCTTATCCATTTGTGTACATAGACCTTAGTTCCTCTGTCTATATTTGGATTGAATGCTGTCAAAAGGAATCCTGGAGGTTGGCCGGAGGGTTTCCACAGCATTCTCTTGGTTATTTAAACATTTTATTTATGTAAAGGTTCTTGTTTATTCCATGCAAAATTTAAGGGCGAAACTTTGTTTTAATGAGAGAGAGAGTACTGTTATGTAAGGAAAAATAACTGTCTGATTATAAAATGTAACATGCATGAAATGCAATTACGGTAGCATTTTCTTTGGGTTTGTGCAAGTTGTTTTTCTTGGGTGATGAAAATATTTTGTCCCGAACAATCAAAAATCCGTTGTTACGAACTCAGACTTCAGAGATATTTTCGAAGCACAAATGTTGTTAAGGCACAGTTCTCCATAAAACAATGTTTCTGATTTTTTTTTTTTTTAATTTTTGGCTCATAAATATGGCCTTGAGTTTTGCATAGGATAACCACAGGAGGCATGTGTCCCGGAACGGGACGTCCCAGCCCTGGTTTTGGTATTAATCCAGATTATCCCTCTGAGACCCCCCCAACCCCCCCCCCCCCCCCAGTGATCTTTGTGTTTCTCCCGTCTCCACTTGGAGAGTGGCCTAGGCTACTGAGCTAATCTGGATGCTGATTGTTGGGCTTTTGTCTGCACTGTTCCCACAATCCTTCAGAATAATTGCATCATGGAAAGTGGCCAAATATCTTACTGTCCCTTGAACATCGGCCAATCTGTCAAAGAAAAACGTGCTTTTTTAATGAATATCTTTATGTGACTAAACAAATCTAATGCCTCTGTACTGATGGTGCTGACAAATTGGACAATTCATTGGTTTCTAATTTCATTTCATTTCCCAAAGTTACTGGAAGTGAAGTGTTTACCTTTGTAGAGATGCACCAATTAAAAAGTTCGGGCACACCACTTCAAAATATTCTAAATTCACCTCATAAAAGTAGCCCTGTAGCTCTGATTTATTTATGCACCAATGCTAGGATACTCTACATTCTTCCTGAGAATTTCTCTGAAGTCATGGAATATGTAAACGATTATTGATGATTTGAGCGGGAATTCTGTGCATGCCTGGTCCGCAGGGCGTGGTCTTCGTGGGCACCTCTGACGGTGTTGTCCAGGTGCCTGTGTCCAACTGCTCCTACTACTGGAGCTGTGCCGAATGTGTGCTGTCCCGGGACCCCTTCTGTGCCTGGGACCCCGTCAGTAAGGCCTGCGCCAAAGTCTCCAGCATCTTGAGCAACGCGTGAGTCCCACTGCTGTGTGTGCACGCGTGTGTATGTGTGTCTGTATGTGTGTGTGCATGTGTGTGTGTCGTGTGTATGTGTCTGTATGTGTGTGTGTGTGCGTGCGTGTGTATTAGTGTCTGTATGTGTGCGTGTGCATGTGCGTGTGCATGTGCGTGTGTATGTGTGTCTGTATGTGTGTGTGTGTGTGTGTGTGTGTGTGTGTGTGTGTGTGTGTGTGTGTGTGTGTGTGTGCATGTGCGTGTGTATGCGTGTCTGTATGTGCGTGCGCTTGTGTGCGTGTCTGAGTGTCTCTGTTTCTGTGTGTGTCTGTATGTGCATGCGCATGTGTGCGTGTCTGAGTGTCTCTGTTTCTGTGTGTGTGCGCGCGTCTGCGTGTGCATGTGTGTGCGTGTGTGCGTGCATGTGCGTGTGTGCATGTGTATCTGTATGTGCGTGCACGCGTGCGTGTCTGAGTGTCTCTGTTTCTGTGTGTGTGCACGCGTATGTATGGGGCGCCACCTAGTGTGCACTCTGCAATGACGAACAGCCTGGCAGTGAGTGACTGAGGAGCGTTTTTTGGGGGGATGGAACTGAGTCCATGCTTCGTGTTCCTGATTTCATACATGGCGCCTTCTAATGTCCAGACTCTAAACTGACATGCAAGCGTTTGTCAGGCAAATTAAACTTTTGACACACTTAATAAAAAGAGAGCCCTTTTGTGTCTGCTGGTCATTTTGCAACAGTTTAAATGTTCTTACAGCCAACTGGGTACTTTGTGTAAACTTTCGTCTGTTATGACATCAAATCCCTCTTTTCATCAGAACAGAGATTATTGTATTCTGTTCGGTGTACAGTATTTTGGATTTACCAATAAAACCACTCTTTCCTTTTCTTTTTCTTTCAGAAGCCAGGATGTGGAAGGGGTGGATGTGGTAAAGAAGTGTAAAGTGACCACTATAACCCCCAGAGGCAAAATGGACCAACCCAGGACCCCCACAGGTACGCATCACCTGACGGGACAGTCCAGGTGCCCCGTAAATCTCTCTTTTGCATCCCATAACATGCAGTCCCATTCATCTGTAGCACTTAAGCACGTAAGAAAGATTGTTTCAGATTGCCTTCACACATTTTCACTAGTTCTTCAGTCCTTTTAATCCATTAATTAATATTCAGTAAAAAAAAATATGGGCTCTGTAGATCACTGGTTCTGAAATATTTTTTATATTGGGACCAAAATTAGAAAATTAGTACCTTTCAGGGACCCATCAAATACACATAATAGAACAGTCTAGTGGACTACAGACTCATTCTGGAACCCACCTCATACATTCCCATGACCCATTTTTGGTCCCGACTTATAAGAAACACTGCTTTAGATCACAAAATAAATGACAAGTGGTGAGTAAATTATGAGAAAGTGACAAGTAAATGTTGAGTTAATGGCAAATAAATTAGGTGTAAATATTGATTAAATGTTGAGAAAATGGTATGAAAAGGTTAAGTAAATGACCAGTAAACTATCAGTAAATATTGAGTAAAGGATTAGTAAATGTTGAGTAAAGGACTAGTAAATGTTGAGTGAAGGATTAGTAAATGAGGAGTAAATCACTAGTATATGTTGAGTAAAGGACTAGTAAATGATTATTAAATGATGAGTAAAGGACTTGTAAATGAGGGGTAAAGAACTAGTAAATTGAGTAAAGGACTAGTAAATGAGGAGTAAAGCACTAGTAAAGCAGTAGTAAATTATGATTAAATTATGAGTAAAGGACTAGTAAATGAGGAGTAAAGAACTAGTAAATTATGAGTAAAGGACTTGTAAATGAGGAGTAAAGCACTAGTAAATGATGAGTAAAGCACTAGTAAAGGACTAGTAAATGATGAGTAAAGGCCTAGTTCATTATGAGTAAAGCACTAGTAAATGATGAGTAAGGACTAGTAAAGCTCTAGTAAATGATGAGTAAAAGACTAGTTAATACACTAGTAAATGGTGAGTAAAGGACTAGTAAATAATGATTAAATGAGGAGTAAAGCACTAGTAAATATTGAGTATAGGACTAGTAAATGAGGAGTAAAGCACTAGTAAATGGTGAGTAAAGGACTAGTAAATGAGGAGTGAAAAACTAGTAAATGAGTAAAGCACTAGTAAATTATGATTAAATGGTGCGTAAAGGACTAGTAAATGAGGAGTAAAGCACTAGTAAAGCACTAGTAAATGATGATTAAAGGACTAGTAAATGAGGAGTAAAGCACTAATAAATGATTAGTAAAGGACTAGTAAATGAGGAGTAAAGCTTTGGTAAAGCACTAGTAAATGACGAGTAGAAACTAGTAACTGAGGAGTAAAGCACTAGTAAATGATGATTAAATAGTGAGTAAATGACTTGTAAATGAGGAGTAAAGCACTAGTAAATGACAAGTAAAGGACTAGTAAATGAGGAGTAAAGCACTAGTAATTGCTGAGTAAAGGACTAGTAAATGATGATTAAATTGAATAAAGGACAAGTAAACGATGAGTAAAGCACTAGTAAATGATGAGTGAAGCACTAGTAAATGTGGAGTAAAGGACTAGTAAATGATGATTAATGATGAGTAAAGCACTAGTGAATGAGGAGTAAAGCACTAGTAAATGATGGGTAGGTGTAGTTCAAGATTCAAGATTTTCAAGATTTCTTTATTTGTCATTCCTCAGTACTCTCATACATTAGAACAAAATGCTGTTTCTCCCAGCCCAACAGTGCACATATAAATAAATATACAATCTACAATAAACAGGCTGCATTGTGATTGGTGGGGTAATGTGGTGTGTCATGGCTGCCTCCTGATCTCCGGTAGTGTTTTGTGCCCCAGATGAACAGGTGCTGGTGCCCCTGAATGAGGTGGTGACACTGCTCTGTCCCGGGACGTCCAGGCAGGCCTCCCTGCACTGGGAGGGGCCCGACGGCCGGCTCGCCCCGCGCCTGTACCTCCTGGGGGACGACGGGAGCCTGCGCTTCCTGGCCACGCCCGGCGCGCTGGGTCGCTACCACTGCTACTCACTGGAGCACGGCTACCAGCAGACGCTGGCGGTTTATGTGGTGAGGCACGCGGCCGGGGGGGGAGCCACCACAACCCTCCCTGCGGGCCTGCCAGAGGGAGGGGCCACCGCAAAGGGGGCGGGGCTGGGGGCGGAGCCAGGGCCGGGGCTGGCGAACACCGCCGCGCCGGAGCCCACTGCGGATTGGCGGACCGCCGCTCCCCGAGCGACCAGGAACCCGGTCGTGCCCGACCTGGAGCGGCGGGCCCCGCCGGAGCGGCGGAGCTACTACGAAGAGCTGGTTGCCGTGTCGATAATGCTGGCGCTGGCGCTGTGCGCGCTCCTGGCGGGGGCGCTCTACGGGCTGCGGCAGCGGTGCGGGTGGAGGGGCGCCCCCCAGGTCTGCCCCGGGAGCGGGCCGGAGGCGGACGGCTCGCCGGAGCACGACCGCCTCACCGACAACGGCACCGCGAACAAACACAACGGGCTGGCGCAGAGCGGGCCGCCGCAGGGCAAGCCTCCGCCCGCCGCGGAGAACGGCTCGCCCCGGGGGTTCAACGGGCACCTGCCCAACACCCCCATCTAGGGAGCGAGCCCGACACCCCTCGGCCCCCCACCACTCTGCACTCGCAATATAAATTAAGTTTCTAACTTAAGTTTCTAAGTTTTCCTCGCCCTCTCGCCTGCTCTGAACCACATTACGCAGAGTGAATAAAATGGAGAGTCTGTGTACTGTCTCTTAAAACTGATGCAAACGAAGACGCCGGCGTGTGTTGGACATTTTAAAAGGACCTCCGTGAATCCAACGGACTTTTAAAAAAAAAAAAAAAAAAAAAAAAAAAAAAAATTTTTTAAAAGAACGTAAGTGTATGCCTCTGGACTCCACTGGGGGGCGATATAGTGTAATTTCTGAGCGCGTGTGAGCACAAGCGTGCATGAAGGCGAACGTGCGCGTGAATGTGTGTGTTTGTGAACGGGTGTGACGTGATTCTAGACTGCTTTTGTATATTTCCTCAAATAAGGAAGAGCCAATATGCCGATTTGTAGAATGTATGTGGAAGAAAGCATCCTGACTCTGGGATATAAATATCATTCCCTATGCTTCGCACTTTGAGTCATTCCAGATCTAACTAAAAGCATGCTGGTGTGCTGGGGGAAAGATCTACTGTTCTGTGAAGTGTTTGCCCCCTTCCTGATTTCCTCTGTTATTGCATATTTGTCAGACTGAATGGTTTCAAATCTTTAGAGAAAATGCACATATTGGATGAAGAAAAATTACATTTTCACATGGATGATATGGGTGTTTCGTAACTTTTTTCATTAAATAACTGAAATGTTAATTTAAAAAATGTGTTTTCTGTTTACTCAATTTCCCTGTGTCTAATATTGCATTTTGTCTTAAAGATCTGAGACCATTCGGTGTGACAAATATGCAATAATAGAGTAAATCAGGAAATGGGTAAATACTTTTTCACGGCACTGTATATATTGTTAGAGGACAATAACAGTTCCAGAAGTCCGTTCATTGCTATGAATTGACCTCAAGAGCACCATGAAGCCAAAAAGAGGCCATTTTGAATCCCTTCTCACAGGGAGACTTCTGAAATAACAGTGGAGTTGTGGGTAATCGGTCAATGTGAGAGTAGGAATCCATCTTTGTGAGAAGGCATGCCATTGAGCCTGTGATATTTTGCTGTGTTGACTAGATTGGTAGCTGTTTATAAGAAGTGAAACTACCGAATGAAACCTTGCTAACTTGAGCTTAGCCACTTCCGTAACCAACATGGACTATTTATTTGATTACATAATAGATATTAAATGACTTCATCATAATACAACATGAGAAAAAAAAAACATAATTTTATATTAGTTTTACAAACAGTGATTTCTTTTCTCAATGTATTCAAATTGCATTTTTATATATTATATTTTAAGTGAAACATAACATTACATGTCGACCCACAATTTAAAGTAACTACCATCTTTTTCCTACCATATTTCTTTTAGCATAATCAGTTACTTTCTCATGCAGTTCTTACTTAATTAACTAGAGGTGTTAATAGGTATGGCCTCAGCAAAATAATTCAATGTGCTCTATCACCCCTATGGATGTCTGAATGGACTATATCTATTTGACATCAACAAACTGTAGTTCATATAACTGGCATCAGAACCAAAGTAATTGAAATGCTTTCACATGTAGGAATAAAACGAACCTGTGGGCAGTATCGCCACCTATGGGCAGTTTGGTGGAAGTTTTTAAAATTGGCCTGAGCCAGCAGCAGTGGACTGGGAGTAATATTTATATCCCAGCATGCCTTTCTTCACCCTCTTAGAAAAGTCACAGCAAGCTGATCAGGCAGTGGGGTAAGCACAGTCTGGTGGACGCTAAGTAAATTAGCCTCCTTTCTGACCCCGACTTCTGTACTTCCTGAGTCTACACTCTTTAAACCCTAGCATCTTTAGTGCGGCTGCTGCTTCATCATCTTTGCCCCAATGATGTCATCTTCCACAGAATTTCACTGCTTCAGTCTTGTCTTTTTTGATGATCATTGCTGTTTGCATCACCAGTTCTTCTTGGAATGATTTTTTATTTTTATTTTTTAAAAGCTTTTTGGTGTCCAGCTTTTATTTATTTAATGGTAACGTTGTAATGCCTGTAGAACAAGCAAAGCTCTTCTTCAGATGTGCTTAAATTAATATGACATTACATGCAAATCCCTAGTTTCTGTTTATAAAATGCATTCCATCAACCTTGACTGGATCTACATATCTGAAAATCACTTGACTTGCCATGAGATTGCCAAATTTGTATTTTTTTTTTTACTGGTGTAGATTAAGAAATTATGTTTTTTGCTAGATGACTATTCAAGCACATAAATGTTGAGAAGTGATACATGTAAGTAATTCTTATAAACAGGTTAAAGCAGGTGTTTTTTTTTCCTTGAAGTTCTAAATATGGTACTTTTGTCTCTGTTGGTAATTTATCCTGTGTAACAGCTTTTTTTTATTAAACTATTTCATCTTTATTTTTATACAATGTTGACCTGGTTGTTTCATGTATGGCAAATAAATATATCATGTTCAAATAGGGGGAAACATTGTGCATCTGGAATGTGTCTGTATTACAGAAATGGCTGAAAAAATTATGAAAATGGAGTCTTCTGGTGTGAAAATAATTCTGTAGAGAGGTGGAGCAGAGCAGGGGAAATGAACCAAGCACTGCATCAATCAAACACCGTAAACTAGTGTGAAATCAATCACTTAATCTCCTAAAATATCTCTATTGTGCTGTACATGTCGAGATGATGGACATTATAATTACCATTGTGTTCAAACAGCTTTGTAAAAAAAACAAAAAAAAATGTGCACATCCGTAAGCTTTCAGGTGTTGATTTCTTTTCAGGTTTTTTGGTCGATTGGAACACACCTGAACACTGAAGTAAAGCTTTTAACACCAAGGTCTTTACACTCACCGGCCACTTTATTAGGTACACCTGTTCAACTGCACGTTAACGCAAATATCTAATCAGCCAATCACGTGGCAGCAACTCAGTGCATTTAGGCATGTAGACATGGTCAAGACGATCTGCT
This sequence comes from Anguilla pacifica, assembly GCA_039654925.1. Lineage (NCBI taxonomy): Eukaryota > Metazoa > Chordata > Actinopteri > Anguilliformes > Anguillidae > Anguilla > Anguilla pacifica. The sequence continues at coordinate 49,449,917 of CM077291.1, forward strand.
GAAGTTCAAACCAAGCATCAGAATGGGGAAGAAAGGTGATTTAAGTGACTTTGAAAGTGGCATGGTTGTTGGTGCCAGACCTACTGGGATTTTCATGCACTAGGGTTTACAGAGAATGGTCAGAAAAAGAGAAAATATCCAGTGAGCGGCAGTTCTCTGGGCGAAAATGCCTTGTTGATGACAGAGGTCAGAGGAGAATGGCCAGACTGGTTCGAGCTGATAAAAAGGCAACAGCAACTCAAATAACCAGTCGTTACAACTGAGGTATGCGGAAGAGCATCTCTGAATGCTGAACACGTCAAACCTTGAAGCAGATGGGCTACAGCAGCAGAAGCAAACCCAGTATTAGCAAGGTGTACCTAATAAAGTGGCCGGGGAGAAAAGCAAAAGGTGGTGTTGTGAGTCCAGCTCTCAGACAGTAGTTGAGTGAGTAATTGGGTAATGATAAGGTTACGACGGTTATATAATATATTTAGAATAGTTTCTATAGTTCTGTCTGTTCCTGCTACCTCAGAAAAACGTCAGATTTGAGGGGTAGCAGGCCAGATTTTACCGGTAGATCTCAGGTTGGATGGTCTCTTGGGAGACTGGGTCAGGCTATTCAGCTCTTTGATTGGCCGTTTGTACGTGTTCATTTCCTGTTTCGCCCTTTCCCTTTTCATCTCCGGAAGCCACAGAATCCCAGGACAAACAAAGGTAAGTAACCCCTTCCATGTCGAATCCTCTGAAAATGCCCAGGACAGAAACGTGGCAGGTGAAGACCGTTGTTAATTCCTGCCGGGGCATTTCTGGATATACAGATATGTCGTTCATAGATGGATATTTTTCCGTGCTGTGAGCACTTTGTTGAACACTGCCACGGAGATTGTGGCTCTTTTGAAAACATCCTTCAGAATGGGGACAGTGTGGACAATGGGCCAGGGTTTTCCCCTTTTTTTTTTGCTACTTCAGCCTCACCCATTGCTAACAGGAGCAACAGCAGCTTAGCCGCAATGCAGTAGGCCTCATAGAACGGGACCGCTGAATGCTGAAGCGTGTAGCGCGTAAGAATCGTCTGTCCTCGGCTGCAACACTCACCACTGAGGTCCAAACTACCTCTGGAAGCAACATCAGCACAAGAACTGTTCGTCGGGAGCTTCATGAAATGGGTTGCCATGGCCGAGCGGCTGCACACAAGCCTGAGATCACCATGGCGCAATGCTGCTGTAAAGCACACCGCCATTGGACTCTGGAGCAGTGGAAATGTGTTCTCTGGTGTGATGAATCACGCTTTACTACCTGGCAGTCTGACGGACGAATCTGGGTTTGGTGGATGCCAGGAGAACACTGCCTGCCCGAATGCATAGTGCCAACGGTAAAGTTTGCTGGAGGAGGAATAATGATCTGGGGCTGGTTTGGGCTAGGCCCCTTCGTTCCAGTGAAGGCAAATCTTAACGCTACGGCGTGCAATCACATTCTGGAGAACTGTGTGCTTACAACTTTGTGGCAAATACTTCAGGCAATGTTTCAAGCTGCATACATAAAAAAGAATGTTAAGACTAGCTGGTGGCATTTCATCTGACCCTTCCCATGTTTTATGTGGAGAATATCATCTTATGCCATTTAACAGACACTACAGAGTCCCACAGGTTAGACTTAACATGCTGTGGAACTCATTCATTTCTCAGCTTATCGAGCGAGCAAACCAAACACAAACAGAGGCCCAGGATAGGCCATGGGCAAGTGCATTTTGTTGGAGAAATTGCATGTAATTGTGGTAATGGGCTATGGGCAGGTCCAATGTGGACCAGTGCAATTACGATAACGTACCAGTGTGCGTTTTATAATGATCTTTCATTAATGAAATGTGCAACACCTGTTTGTATTGTCTTATTTTACTGTATTAATGTACATCTGTTCTTTTGAATGAAAAGGAGTACGCTTTGTAACACTAGACAAATTACCGAGAAATCTTACAATAAAGTATAATCTAATCTAATCTAAAAACAATTTGGGGAAAGCCCTTTCTTGTTTCAGCATGACAATTCCCCGCGTGCACAAGGTCCGTTTAGAAATGGTTTGCTGAGTTTGGAGTGGAAGAACTTGACTGGCCTGCACAGAGCCCTGACCTCAATCCCATCAAAAACCTTTGAAATACATTGGAACGGTGACTGCAAGTTAGGCCTTATTGCCCAACATCGGTGACCAACCACACTAATGCTCTTGCGGCTGAATGGAAGCAAATCCCTGCAACCACGTTCCAAAATCTGCTGGGAAGCCTTTCCAGAACAGTGGAGGCTGTTATAGCAGCAAAGGGATGTCCAACTCCATACTAATGCCCATGGTTTTTGAACGAGATATTCAACAAGCACATACGGGTGTGATGTTTGGGTGTCCACATACTTTTGGCCATGTAGTGTATGTACAGCAAGCTACATTTGTCGTGTGTGTCATACCGACCCATGCGAACTCCATCCGAGACCCTCCAGTGGGTCCTGACCCAGAGCACTCGACCGTGTTGCCCTGATAACGTGCTGTAAGTCGGATGTTGCTTTTAGAAACTACTGACGTCGTAGCGATGGGCCGCGCAGCTGTGACACTGTAGCTGTTTTGATATTGTGGAGAAAGAGCACCGCCGCAGGCCTCCACGCAGTTTTAATTGGTTATTTCATACTGGGAGAACGGGAGAAGACAGGTAGTTTACAATGTTGTAAAAACAATATACACGCTGACTTTGACCCGCTTCTAATGAGTGCTTTTAAAAGTTATCCGCGTTATTGTTTAAACTAAGTTTCATATGTCAGATCAGAGCCAATAGCCTGTGTATGATTTTAGCAAATCACTCTTCTGGAACAACAGCTGAACTATTCACAAAAACGAAACGATCATTTCCTTTCGCGACATGGCGGATTATCTTCCATCTGAATGAACATATTCGTCTCTGTATGTTCTTTATGACGGTTTATGTGTCGCTTGGTTATTTATTTATTTATTTATTTATTTATTTTTTGTTAGAGCATCGTCCATTTGTAGCTACAGTAAGACAGAGATCTACACTATCGCCGGTCTATAAGGGGTTAAGAGTTGCAATTGTTGCTCAATCTTTCTGCGTGACTGATTTGATCAGGGAGAGCGGAGGAGGAAAAGGAAGTCGTTCCTGTAAATTGTTAGGGTTTTTTTCCCCCTGTAACCTGTAGCAGTCGGTGTCGGTAAAATATAATTTTTACCTTTTTATCGGCGGTTTCAAAGCTCGCAACTGGTAAGTAAACACATAGTTAATACTCATTCGACTAAGGACGGTAGGGGAAGACAGGGTAAAGTACTTTAACGATACAATTAAAAAAAATAATGAATTCTCAAAGCAAGAATATTACGTCTCCAAAAAACAGTCTCTGGAAACCAAAATGTATGCTATTGTCTTGGCAGTTACATGCGATTAGGCAGATACATAATAGTTTTTACCCGTCCTAAATAGCTGGCTACTTTCAAACAAAGAAATTGCGCACTTGCAAAAATTGCTGCGCACGTTTTCGGTTACCATTCTTGTTTATATTTGGTATTGTATAGTTTCTTATTATGAGTAATATGCTTTACTTTATGCCTATTCAGGCATATTAATTTGTTTAATTAGTTAATATGCCTAGGTTTTCGTTAAAATAATTTCACTGTTTTCGCTTTTAGAACTTCTATTTTTGGCTTTCAAACAAGTTGTTTTGGGTCCTTTTTTGTTGTTGGGCAGATTGTCGTCGACAAGATGTCCGTCTCTGTGACTACCGTCAATGGACTCGTCGTCGTCACCCAAGTCTTTAAACAGGGAGAGGAGCTCAACATCCCCATGAACACCATTGCCGCACCTGCAGTACCTGCTGCAGCGAAACCAGTGGAGTCTGTTGAACCATCGAGCCCCGTGTCCCCGATGACAAAGAAATTTCTCCAGGGTCAACCAAAACAACTGGGGGTGAGTTCCAGACATCTATTTACATTAGGACGCGTTCACGTACTATTAAATGATGGAACTTTAAATTTAAGGACCCGACTCGTTCTAGCCTATTGGAAGGTGTCATCAGCAGTCTCGAACTACAAAGCTTGGGACAGTAGGCTACTGTACGAATGCGAGAGACCACCGCTTCTTATATGTACTATCCTGTGAAACGGCCATTAAGTGCAAGTGATTTATTCTAAGTGTCAGAACATAATGCAGAAAACACAAAATTACAGAAAACCTCCACAAATATGTACAATATTAAATCTTTCTGCATTTAAGGTGTCTATTTAGTGTGCAAGTCCTTTTCGAGTTTTTTGAATAAATCAGCAATATTATTTGTCCATCCTTATTGTATACACCTCCGAAAGTTCAGTCTTAGAAGTCAGTTGCAATTTCTGCTTCTCTCGATCAAAGTAATCCCAAGCACATTTAGTAATGTTGAGGTCTGGACTCATAGCTTGTGACATAGCTCTGGAGGTAAGAGCGGTTGTCTGGCAGTCAGAGGGTTGCCAGTTTGTAGTGTCTGAGCTGGACACTTAACCCCTAATTGCAACCCTAATTGGTACCTTTCATGGCAGCCTTTCACCGTTGGTGTGTGAGTGTGCGTGAATGGGTGAATGAGAGGCATCAGTTGTAAAGCGCTTTGGATAAAAACGCTATATAAATGCAGTCCATTTACCATTTGGACTCTGGGGTGGCCTGTCCATTGCTCTGTGAACACAGCAACTTGATCATCTTAGCAGTGCATTCGGGGTCATTATCTTGTTGTAGAATGAATTTGCTCCCAATTAAATGTCGTCCAGCGGGTGTTGCTTGATATGTTAAGATCTGTTTGTATTGATCAGCATTCATGATGTCTTCAATCAAAACCAAATCGCCATCTCCAGATGTTGCTATACAACCACAAACTTGCACTGATTCTCCGTCACGCGTGAATGACGGTTGTCAACATGGTTCCGTTCTTTGCTTCAGTCTTTCTCTTGCGTCAGAAAATCTCAGACTTCGACTCATCGACCCTTAAAACCTTACTCTACATCTCAGATGTCCAGTTTCGGTGGTACTAGTGTAAATTTTCTTTCAGTAGTGGCTTTTTGACAGCTACACACCCTTTCAGACCCATAACATCTTCTGTCTTCATCTTCTCATTTTGTCTTCTCACAGTAGGATTGGCAGAAACCCCTGTGGATTTCTTTAGTTCTGAAGCAAGTGTGGAGCTTTATTTTCTCCCCCCTTTCCCTCTAAAGTTAGTTTTTTGTACTATCTTTGTGATTTGTGATGGGAAACATCAGTTTTGTAAACTCTTGTTTTTTATTGTTTTTAAAAAAAAACTTATTTTCCTTTGACTTTCACCGTCCTTGTGCAGTTGAATTATATCTTATCTCCTTAGAAATGTCTTCTTTATATGCACATGACAAAGAAATCTGCGAGGCAGCTACGGTATGTTTGGCTAGTTGTTCGTTTGAATATTAGAGTCACTTTTGAAGGCAAAGGTTTCTGACCAAGGGGTCAGCTTTCGGTTCTCAACCTCAGCATCGGAGGTGACCAAGGACACAACTGAGCATGTCTGTTGAGTGAAAGAATTGTACTTCCTTGTTCTGAAGTACACCCCATAGGTTGCTGTTGTTGTCGTTGAGTTTCGTTTTCTCCACAAACACATAATTTCATGTATTTTCGTTTGTACGAACTGGCCGAACGTTATTCCCAAAGCAAGTATACTCCCAACTTAAGGCATTATTGCTTGGTATAGAAACCAGGTGGGGGGGTTGGGGTGGGAGTGGGGGTGAGGGTGGGGGTGGTGAGGGTAGAGGGGCTTCAAGCGATCCAGCTGTAGGCCATTTCAAGTTACTCATTTTTGTCAGGATTACTCTTGATTACCTTTATACATTTCCCCAAATAGGTACCATGTGAATTTAAATTATTGACTTAATATTTTTACTGTATTGTTACCATTGACTTACATAAAATTGGGTGGCTGAAACACCCATATTGGAGCCAACGCTAGTGAGCAACGTCTCTCAACAAGGCCAGGAAGTCAGCTTCAAAAATGCAGCCAGTTTTTGGCCGCTTGGTTCTAACATAACGTCATTAACATGTTTGTTGACAACTTTTGTTGGGAGGACACAGCTGGAACTTGTTAGTTGACTGGAAGTTTGGAAGTGGTAGTAGAGTTCTGAAAAGAAAGAGTGGACAAATACTGATAGATATGATATTATATGTAGTGGTGGATGCTTTTCTGTAATCTTCTGTGAAATATGTTTCCTGCATGATTGCCTGTCACTGGAAAAAGAATTAGCACTGAATGGCTGATTTCATTGGAAATTGAATAAACAAAAGAGTGGTCTCTCACTTTTGCATGGTACTGTACATTTAAAATATATTTGGTGACTAATAACAACCTGTCACCCGCAAAAGAAAAATGCTGTTTATAGGTAAATTTTGATGTTGCTTTGAAATGTAGGAACAGCATCTTGGTGGCAGTAGTTCATTTCCCAGCTTTCTTTGTGCCAGCGAAAGTGGAATTTGGGTCGATGATTTTCGTCATCGCACACCAGCAGTGTGCTTCAGCGCGTTCTCGCTCGTCGCTGTGGATACACCACGGGCTGTGAAACCGCGAGATGTGGCTATCACACTATCACAACTGAGGGCGCGACTCCGACCTGGATTATCAGCACAGGCAAAGTTCTGTCTCAGTTACCAAAGAGATTTTACCTTTTCTATTTAAAAAAACCAGGAAGATCAGCAACGACACTTATATTTAAGGGACCAGTGTGAACAAAGCAAACCCCCCCCCCTTCCCTGGTCTGCTAGCAACGTTTGTGGTCATTATGTTCATTAATAAGGAGCTGGTCCATCCTTTGCTGCTATAACTACCTCCACTCTTCTGGGAAGGCTTTATACTAGATGTTGGAGCATTGCTGCAGGGATTTGCTTCCATTCAGCCAGAAGAGCATTAGTGAGGTGATTGGGGCGATTAGGCCTGGCTCGCAGTTGGCTTTCCAGTTGATCTCAAAGGTTTTGGATGGTGTTGAGGTCAGGGCTGTGCAGGCCAGTCAAGTTCTTCCGCACTGATCTCATCAAAACCATTTCTCTATGGACCTCAACCGGAAAAGGCCTTCCCCAAACTGTTGGGGAAACACAGAATCGTCTAGAATGTGATTGTATACTGTAGCATTTAAGATCTGCCTTCACTGGAACTAAGGGGTCCAAACCCAAACCATGAACAGCCCCAGACCAAGGGGTGTCCAGATACGTTTGGTCATATAGCGTATATTTCTAATTTTTTCCCTGTTTGGATTGTAGAAACAAAATGTACAACCTGCCAGCCAGAGTCAGGCTTGTCTTAGTTTGGCTAACTTGATCGGTTTGGCAGCTTTGTGTTTAACAGAAGCAAGTATACACGGACCACAGGGAAGAAGTGTGTTTGATATAGGCCTGTCCCATAGACATGCATATTAAACTAGACAGGCAGGCACACTTTCGGCCAAGCTAAGCTTGTGAAGTCAAGGAAGTAAGATTGTACTGCGCGTGCTGAGGGCAAAACATTGGAGCTCCCATTAAAGTGAATTGGGAATATCAGACTTTTAAAGGCAAAACATCCTCGATGGTAATCTGAAACTTGATTGATGACCGTTGCGTTTTATATGAGAAGGCAGATAGAAAAATATGCATTAGGCTATAATAAAATATGCACATTTTAATAAATATTTTCCCACGACTTCTGGGCCAAAACAACCATTGTTTCAGAAACTGCTGCACATAATGCAATTTATGATCACATATAATAGACCAATCGGGTTTTCTTTGGTTGTTAAACCACCTTGGATTTCTACACTGATTTTAATGGGCGGCAAGCTCTTTTGCCCTCAGCAGCTGTGAACGTGCACAGTGGAGGCCGTTTCCCGATACTTCCTACGCTTCACTGACTGGCCACTCCTACCCGCTCCAGTTCCTGTGTGCGCTGTGTGGTTGTACCGGTTCGTGCGTGCGTAGCGTGGGCGGTTTAACATCCGCACGCGCACGTCCGTTGTGACGGGAGTTTCAGGTTGCACGGAACGGCAGCGAAGGCAGCCAGATGATTTCGAAACGTCCCCGTGACGACGGAGCTGGGTGAAGTCCGTCTCTGTCCGCGTTCAGCATTTATTTATTGTTCGGTTATTTTTTTAAATTTTTTTACGTTCTCCTTTTCTTGGCTTGGTCTTGGCTGTCCTCAAAATATTTGTTGTTCCTACGTTTCAAAGTGACTTCAAAATGCACATATAAACAGAATTTTTCTTTTGCGTGCTGCGGCTGCATGTTAACAGTCACCAAAGATAAGAGGATGAGGTGGCTCTCTCAAAGTAATGTTTACAAAGTTGAAGGCTTACCCAGCACAGAGCGCATGGAAAGGAATGTGGTTGCGTTACATTTTTAAAATGCCATTTCAGATGCCATTTTTAATGGCCTAGTAGACAAGCAAAATAAATAAAAGGCTGTAGAAAGTGCACAAACTCTTTATTTTCAGCTATTTCACGTTTTAAATTTGTATTGATTTAACCTTTATTGAGAACACGGTCGTCTTTTGCAGTGATAAATAGAGAATGCAACGAGGTCACTCAGATGTAGGGGTTGTGGGGGGAGATTAGGAGGCAGAATATATTGTGACAGCTAAGGTTTGGCTGTCTCTGTTGATCACCATGGTGTAGGGTTTGGGGTGTTCTACTCTGGAAAAAGGATGCATGTGATTGGCTCATACGAGTCGGTACCAGTGATTGACAGCATGGTAGCTTGACCCATTTCTGGGAGTTCATCTTTCCTGTCATCACCCTAAATTCATTGATATGCTCCTGCTACACACAGCATTTAGGTATTTTAAAGTATTTGTTTTTTTATTTGGAGGCTTAAGTGGTAATGGAGACCTCTGTGCATTCAGAAATAATGCATGTGTCTGTGTCTGTGTTTGTCTCTCAGATTGTGCAGATCATTACTGGGCTCGTGGTCGTCGCCCTGGGCGTCATGTTAGTCTGGCAGAACCCTATGTGGGGTGCCCCAATATGGTCTGGATCAGTGGTAAGTTCAACGTTAGCACAGTCTCCTCACATATAGCTGGTCCTGCACAAAATAAAACTGGGATTTTTTTTTCCTCAGGTAATATTTGCAGACCCACACTGCACTGTGCAAATGAATTTTGGAGTTCTGTCTTAATTCGTGTCTCGGATCGTTTGCTCATGTCTTGAATCATTTGCTCGTGTTTCAAATCGCTTGCTCATGTCTGCCCCACCCCCCCTCTCTCCTTCCAGTTTGTCCTGTCTGGAATCATCTCAGTCGTTGCGCACAGAGGAACCCGGCCCTGCCTGGTGAGCGCTCCTGCGACAGACGCCCTTTAGCCCACCTGGATCTGTGTCTTTCTGATTGTCGGGCAGGGTCCATTCTGGCTCCTACCGGCCCGAGGGCCAGATTCTGGACGTCGGTTCTGTTTTCAGATCTGTCGGTTCTGGGAAGTAACTGACAAATAATTCATTAATTGTAAACGAAAAACGATCATAGAACATTGTGACCATTTTCTTCCTAAACTCGATTTCAAGTATTTTCCTGCAGGCACAAATTGAATGGAATAGCTTTTCTTAAACTATTTCTAAATTGGGTCCCGATATTTAAAAGTTATTTATGTTTGCATGTCTTCACTGTTACTGATATTTCAGTTTAGCCACAAGTAAAATATTCTCACAATGTTACTGGAACGTTTTGTCGGTGTTGTAACGTTGCCAGTGCATTGCAGCAACCTTGTGACAATGTGTTGTGTTAGCCGGGGTCACGCTGACACTTCTCGGGCTGCGTTCACGGTAAACCGTCCCGCAGCGTTTCGCGAGCTCTGACGGCGCTGCGGTCGCGGGCCGCCATTGGCCGGGCCCGCGAACGCGTTCGGCGCCGGTCCCGCCCGCGGCAGCGCGTCCGCGGGGAGCCGCACGCGCGCGCGGGACGTGACCGAAAACGCCTGAGGTTGATTTCTGAGCCTGTGTACACCCCCCCCCCCTCCCCCCAGATCAAATGCACCCTGGCGCTGGACGTGCTCAGCTGCGCGGCGGCCGTCGCGGCGATCGCCATCGTCGCCGTCCACCTGATCACCGTGCGGCCGGACGTCAGCGGCTGCGAGGAAAACCGCAGGTCGACCTACGACTTTTACGGCCGCGACGACTACTACTACATGTGCCAGGAGATGTTCTGGAAGTACAGGGTGGGTGTTGGCGGCGGCGGCGGCGGCGGCCTCCGTCGCCTGAATTCTTCCTTGGTTTCGGCTCTCGGGCTGTAGCCGGAAGGAGCGCTCCCCGGCTGCTGGGACTGCGTCGGAACCGGCCGGTCCAGTCAGTCGGTTTGCCAATGAAAGGGGCGTCATTAAAAAATTTTTATTTTTCATTGATTTGGTGAAATATCCACAGAGAGAGTAGCTCAGGTGCCGCAGGGGAGCACTTTCACGGAATGAAAACCAAGTGAACTCCAATTTAAGTGGTGTTCCAAATGTTAAAAAAGGGGGGGGGGGGGTGTTCACTGAGTTGATTGACAGGCTGCACTTGGACGCTGTTCTCCGTGGCCTTCCGAGCTGACCTCGTTCTTCCTGTCGCGTGCTCCTCCTCGGTCCTCCGCAGGTCGTGCTGGACGGCGTGCGGGGGCTGCTGCTCGTCCTGTCCGCGTTCCAGTTGGCCGTCGCCGTGTCCGGCGCGGTTTACGCCGGCAAGGCCAGCTGCTCCAGCTCCGCCCCTAAGCCGGTACGCTTTCCGGAAAATTCCTCCGGCCCTCCCCGGGCACTCCGGGCTTCCCGATTCCCCTCGGGGCTTTCTGCTTTCATGGCCGCCCACCACCCCCTCTTTTTGTTCTTTGTCTCAGACGGTTATCGTGATCGAGAAGCCAGCGGTCGGCGCTGGCGACCACTATGGCAGCGATGAGGCTCTCCTGGGCAGCGACGACGCCCCCGGCAACCCTCCACCCTATGACGCCTGAGGCCCCGCCCCCCGGGAACTGGCTGCTTAGCAACGTCCGCACGCCCTGCTCAGATGTTCTGTTATATCAGCTTCCTGCTGCTTTCGAGTGCCTTGAGGTGGTGTCTGGGAATCTTATTCAGATGATGTGGCGTTCTCACGTCGACTGTGGGTTTTTTTGTTTTTTTTTAACTTACTGATTTTAGTGCTATTCTGATTGAGCAGGTGACGGTTTTTCCCCACACTGGTCAAAACCAAAAGCAATTTTTAGATCGTCTTGCTCACAATGTTTTCATTTGTTTTTGCAGTCTAGTCTCACCCTTGTCTTCTGTAGTCGAAGAGGAATGTGTGCACTTAAAAAAATGTAGACAACATTGCAAAAATGTCATATTCCATATAATCGAGACTGGTTTTTTTTCCAGAAGCATCTCTTTAAACATATCTGTGATTTTGTATGACTGATGAGTGTTTTCCTTCATACTGATCTGTTTATAATAAAGATGCACTTGTGAACAATTGGCTATTCGTGTTATGAAGTGATTCACTGAACAAATTTGGAAGTTGCGCAACGTCAGAAAGGTTTTGCATTCACTGTGGCTCTGCTGGGTATTTTCCATTTATAACAGTACCAGTGTCTTTATTGTTAATAACAGCTGCTTAGTCATAGCACATCCTAGGCTGATGAACAAGGTTTGGACGGATGACATCCTTGATTTTGAATTTCATTGGGGTCAAAATGCTTTTTGGGGAAATGTTCAAGAAAATTAGACCACTGTCGCAGCATGTGTCCACAGAATAATAGTTCATCCCTCTGTCAGGTTATATTGTACATACACATGGTTTTATTAAGCACGGAAGTATGTTTTGTAATGTTTCAATTTGAACATAACTGCCTCTGGCTGTTGCTTGTCTTGAATTACGCTTAATATTTCTTCTTTTTTTTAAATGTAGCCATAGCTGAGCTGTCGAGTCTGCGGCGGGTCTCGTTCCGGAGTGTTCTCAGCAATTCTGAGCTGGGGGGGGGGGGGGGGGGCGCGATCAGGCGACGTCACCCATACGTGTTTTTTGCGTGCGCGCAGAGGCGGCTGAGAACCTGGAAGGTCCGATCGGCACCAGACGTGAATCTGAAACTTAAGTCACTTTTTCATGAATCGCATTTAGAGCATCTGGGATCCCGTTTTCACTCGGTATCGAAATTTCGTTTTGACTGATTTGATCGCTTAGTTTTTTATTGTTTATCTGTCAAACGCTGATATATACCACAATAAATCTTATTTTTGCATATAATCCGAACCTACGTATGCTGTTTGGGTAGGGTATCATTGTGTATTTGCTGTAAATAGGTCAGAATATTTTAAAGTTATGGAATAACATAATTTATCAGTATTTTAACGTGCATGAAACGGGACAAATCTATAGATAACGGCATACATCTGTCCTAAATGAAAAAATGCATTCTGCGTGATGATATGTTCGATGACTAATCAGTCGCTATTGTTGTCAATCAAATAGAGCTGGGCGTGTGCATTGTTAAATTTATCTTCAGGCGTGTTATTGTGATCATTCAGTAAGTGCAAAGACATTCAAGAACTTGCCCGACAGTAGGCTAGCGCGTATGTACTGGGCTATCACCGATGAAAAAATTCCAAAAGATTCCGTGAGTGTCGCATACATTTGATGTTGAGAAATAAATTATAGACGTTTCGCAACATAATTCACATTTTCACAAATAAGAATCATTCGTCACATATTCGCTTGCACGCCAAATCTGTGCCGCATGCCACACACAGCATCTGCACCGGCACTGCAGAGGAACCTGCCGCATCCGCCCATTAACTCTCTGCTAGTTCTCCCCGCAGCTGCCCCGCGAATAGAGGACGTAGCTTTCCTTTCAGTCTTAAAAAAAGGGGGACAGGATATACTTATTTGAACAAACGGGACAGGTAAGAACGAATACGCGTTTTTGTGGCTTGCTTTGCGGACTAAATAAAGCACTTCCGAGGCATGACACAAGACATTTAACTTCTCCTACCCCATATTTCGACTCGAGACACTTTCGGGTCACTTTATCCGAATTTGTCGCTTTGGGGGGATTACTACAATGGCGTTTATTCCGGCTTCTCTTAAATGTAGGCTACGGGAACTCGTGAGCTGTGTCAAAACGTAGCTACAATTCTGCACAGCCGCAGTGCATTTGGAGAGTCATGTTAGGGGACGATGTTCGAGCGTGGTGCTGCACTGGGGAGTTTGGAAGCGTGCCCAAAACGGAATGCAGTCTTGATGCGGCGCTTTCACCCGGGGCCGAGTCGTCACGGCCTCGGAAAACGTGCATAAGTACTAATGAACTTCGCACAAATACACATAGCCCGTTATGTGCGGCTTGTGTGACTCCGATTTATTTGTTGGTATATGTTTCTGTTTGTCACACCTGGACATTATGAGGCATATGCGCGTGTTTGGAGGTCACCTCCAATTTGTCCGACTAGCTTTTTGTTTCAGCCTATAATAAAGCAATACTGTATTTTCAACAATACGTTGTAACAGCTTGCCAACTGCCTACACCGAGTGTTATGCGGTGACTTATAAATGCAGTGAATGCACTTTACTCATGTTTCTTTCCCCTTGCGTTTTATCTCTATTTCTGATCTTCTTCTACCTGTCCATTTTCATTCCTCTTCGCAGTTTCCTTCCAAAATATGAGTTGTTTATAACAGCTATTTCACTGCTCCCCGTTAATCACCGTGCTCTGTTTATTTGCCAAAACGTCTCTCCAGCCCTGAGCCTCCGCCCGGTCTTCGTTGTCCAGTTATCCTGACTTTGCAAAGTCCAGCCGCATCTTCCCTGCAGACAACATGGGCATTGACAGCGAGGATTCTTTACCAGCAGAGGGCGCTCTCAGCACTGAACAAGTGCGCACATTCCTGAAGGGGGAACCCAAAACTCTCGGGGTAAGTTATTTCTGCGGCTCGGTAACAGCCATTTTGTGGACTCCCACCCCGCAACCTGGGTTTACAAGCAGTTGGCACGGAAATGAATCGATGCCACTGCAAATAATAATAATAATCATCATCATCATAGATTGCATTATTACGGGATTCTCATTGCAGTGATACGAGAAATATATAATAATATATTCACGTGATAGTTTCATCTCATCCGTAATGATTATCAGGCTATATCTTCACTATAAATTTAGCACGTTTTAACGGCAGAAGTAGGCTGCATGCTAACCTCAAGCCAAACACCGAATCTGCATCCTCAAGCAAGGATACTATATAAAACTCACATTTTATATAGTATGTTTTATATAGTATCCTTGCTTGAGGCTAGGACATCTTTCTGAGTAAATAACAAAGCAATATTTATATTCCTGGAATCTGCTTCCACCTTCCTGGAGATGATGCACAGCAACACAGCATAACAGGGTGGCCAGCACTGTAGTGCAGATGTTGCAGGTCTGAATCCCAGTTGGGATGCTACCATTGTACCCTTGAGCAAGGTCATTGATCTGAATTGTAGCAATGAAAGTGTCCATCAGTTTAAATGGATTGCACAAGGAAAAAAAAGCAGTCTTTTGCTAGTCGGTTAAGTAAAGAGAGTCTGATAAATTTCAGTGTGTCTCTGTACGTACATTCTTTGCATAGGTCGGCCGTTCCCTACCCTGTGTCTGGAGATCCGCCATCTTATAGATTTTTACTCCAATCGCGCCTCATTGGACAGCTAGAGATCTCATTGAGCTGCTAATTAGTAGAGGGGTGCCAAATTAGGGTTGAAATGAAGACCTACAGGAAGGTAGATCTCCAGGAACAGGGTCAGGAACCGCTGGCGTAGGTGATTGTGTTTACTGACAGGACAGTACTTCATCCCCTCCTCCCTCTGTGTTTCTGTTCCCCCTCAGGCTATACAGATCATCATCGGTGCTTTAACCCTATGTCTGAGCGTGACTCTGCTCCAGGAGCCGATCCACTTCCTGGGGGATGTTAAAGTTCTGATTGTTGTGTTTGTGCAGGTGAGATAAACACTTACTGAGGTGTGATTTAAATTAGTAGTTAAGGGGTTGTACTTTTCGTATTGAACAAACAGCACCTCTTGTTGTTCCTGGTTAAAAGATACTGTAGGTCTATTTTTGTGTAGTTTGTGCAAAATCTTTTGGCTATAATGTGCACTTCAAGTGAAATAACTGTTCATAATTAGGTGACTAATGATTTTAAGCTTATAAACTTAAGTATGATCTTTGAGTTAAAACTGCCCTTATTCTACTTTTTTCACATGAATTGCCCAAATGTTATGATGTCACATTAGACACAGTAGCAAACTTGCTTATCACAAAAATAAAACAACCTCAGGGTGATCACTGACTTAAGGAGCTAACGAGCTCAAAGGACTGTTTCCAGGCACGTGAGTGTTCGCTACCTTGCTAGCAGTGTGGCCGAGGTATCTGTTTTATAGCTGAAGTGTGTGCGCGAGTGCTGGCCAATCTGTGATTGCCGTGTGTCGACCCTGCAGCTCACCCTGTCTGGCTCCGCCTTCGTGCACGCCGGGAGGAAGCCGTCACTCTTCTGGGTGAGTTCCGCTGTCGCCGGGCGGAATACGGCTCCAGTCATCCACCGCCCACAATAAAGCGCCCACGTTTCCCCCGCTGAGCATAATAAAGTTATCCATCTATCTAGCACTGTCGCCTGGCAGCAAGAAGGTCCTGGGTTCGAATCCCGGCTGGGGCCTTTCTGTTGCATGTTCTCCCTGTTTCTGCGTGGGTTACATCTGGGTACTTCGGTTTCCTCCCACAGTCCAAAGACGTGCAAGTTAGGTTGATGGAAGAGTCTAGATTGCCCCTAGGTATGAGTGTGTGAGTGAATGGCGTGCGTGACTGGCAAACTGTGTATTCCTGCCTCTTGCCCAATGCATGTTGGGATAGGCTCCAGCACCTCCTGCAACCCTGACCAGGAACAAGAGGGTGTAGTTAATGGATGGATGGATAGATATATGTCTGTCTCGCTACTACCTATCCGTTGGTCTCTCTGTCTGTCTGTCATGCACACAATGCCACATGAATCATCATGTTTTAGAGCTGCCTGTCACCTGATGCAACCTGACCAATGGGAGCCCCTTGGCACAGCGACAAACTCCATCAAGATATTTGTTGTAGCATCGTTGTAATATTTTATACCAAGTTACTAAGGGTGCGTCCCATTACTTTTCTCTCCTCACCTCCTGTCCTCCTCTCCCCCAATACCACTCGTCTCCTACCCGGAAGTATGTGGAGGAAAGGAGGGGAGGAAACGAGTTTGAAGCCGCTTCACCAAAGCAGTTTGATGCGCTTGGCTCGTCTCCTCCAATATTGGGATACCGGAGGGAGGGAGCACATCGGTGTCCAGGGCACAGAGGAGAGGAGGGGGTAGTGGAGGAAACTAGGATATATTTTTTGAGTTTTGGGACGCACCCTAAGTTGTATTTGCGGTGGTGTGTAATTCACCTTGTCACCGCGCTGGGCAGGGCTGCACAGGTCTGCGTTGTGTGTTGTCTGCGTGAGTTCTGTTCTCACTGTCCAGTTTTAGTCAGGCTTGGAATTTGGGAGGGGTAAGTGGGTGCTTAATGTAACTCTGCGTAGAGGATCTTGAAAACCAATCAGATTTCTTTTTTTGTTTCTTTTTTTTTTTTTTAAAGGAAAGTGGTTGGAATTTTGTGTTTATTGTGGAACTCACACGCAGGTTTGCCTACCACCCACACCCCCCACCCCCCAAAACTGATCCTCCTTGAACCACTCTGGGTCCCTCTGGGTTGATTCGCTTGTTTTAACTTTCCCAGAATGCCGCAGGGCAGATGACCTCACATCTCTTCCACTTGCTCCCTTTCCATCCCTCTCTCCCTCTCTCTTTCTCTCTCTCCCCCTCTCTCTCTCTCTCTCTCTCTCCCTCCCTCTCTCTCTCCCGGCGCAGGTGAAGACCTCCCTGGTGCTGAACCTCGTGAGCGCGGCGTTCTCCACGGCGGCCCTGGGGCTCCTGTCCAAGCACGTCCCCTACCGCCAGTACTCCTACCACTGCGAGCACTGCCGGAGGCTGGAGAACTACACTGTGGTAACGATGAGGGCCCGGCTTTCAAAGGGGCCCCCCAGGGGCCATTTTCTCCAGTTAGGAAGGGTCTCAGAGTGGGAGAGCTGGTCTCAGATCAGTTTCACCTTTTAACCCTTTGAAGAGTAGATGTGAAGTCCATGTTCTAGAACTCTGTTGTTTTGAGTTACCAGCAGTGATTGGTACATCGGCATTAGAATGTTCAGTTAAGAACATTCTAATCACATATTTTTGATATCACACCTTAAAGAGTTAACTCATAATGGACAGGGTAGGGTAGGGTAGGGTAGGGTAGGGTAGGGTAGGGGCAGGGGACAGCTTATATCATCACAGGCCTCAGTTCAATGTTTTCTGTAAGATATGGTTGACATTAGAATGTGAACCTTTAGCACAATGTTCCACTGGACAACGCAGAACAACTACAGTATGAAAATTAAACGAAGAGTTTGCAACATCTCTGAGTGTTCCATGTTCTGTGTTCCACAGATCATGATTGAAGGTGTGGTAGGCACCCTGATCCTGTTCCTGGTGCTGGAGCTGCTCATCTGCATCACAGGCATGCTTTACGGGCTGAGCGTTCTGGCCAACGGCGCCCTCCAGGTGAGCGGAGGACCAATGACACAGAGGCCTTCTCTGACACAGATAAGAAGTCAAGGGGAACTGGAGAAATAGATGACAAAGACACTGAGCTCGTGGACTGAATTGGGTCTAGTGTAGGGCATATGTCTTTAGCATAAGTTAATATAAAAGTTAGCATATTTTGACCTAACATATTATGCTTAGCTGTTCCATTGTTATAAACAGAAAAATAATTCAATTTAATTTTGATGTAAAGTACGTCCTTTCTAAATACAAGAGCCTGAGGCCTGCCGCAGTGTGTCTGTAGTGTAATGGGTATTTGCTTCAAGTTCACTTTTGTTTGGCAGCGAACTAGACAAATGCGTACCTGCTGATTGATAAGATGTAAATCACTGATGCTTACATAGGCATTTGGGTCCCTGAAAGACCAATAACTTATCATTCTCTGGCAGACAGTATAGGATTAGGAAGGCTTGATATGATATGAGTTTTTGTTAATTTACTTCTTTATATGTAATGTAGCAATTTAAAAAGGTTAATTTTGATTGTGCAGCACCTTTAATGAAATGAGTGTGGTTTTAGCATGAATGTGAATCTCACTGAAGGTGTTGCCCTAGATCATGTTGTATTTGTACATCTAGCTATTAATCAGAGTACATGTGCTAGACTACAGACTAATAGAGCAAAATGTTTTTGCTACCTCTGATATGAAGCTCCTCCTCTCTCTCTCTCTCTCTCTCTCTCATGGTCCTCTATTTTTTCATTTATGTCTTTTTGTCTCTGTGGCTTCCATATCACCCCCTCTCTTTCTTTTTTTTCTGCCTCTCCACTCTGTCATCTCTCTCCTTCCCTTGTTGCCATTGTTGTCATCGTTCTCCTGTTCTCTCTCTCTTCCCTCTCTCTCTCCTTCCCCCTTCTCACTCTCCCCCCCTCTGTCTCTCTCCCCTCCCTCTCTCGCTCCCCTTCCCCTCTCTCTCTCGCTCTCTCTCCCCCTCTCTCTCTCTCACTCTCTTGTTCCCCTCTCTCTCTCTTGCTCTCTCCCCCCCTCGCTCTCTGTCTCTCGCTCGCTCTCCCCCCCTCTCTCCGCCCCCCATCCCTCTCTCTCTCTCTCTCTCTCTCTCTCTCTCTCTCTCTCTCTCTCCTCTCTCTCTCTCGTGTGGTCAGTTGGCTGTCGGCAGCCACCTGTTGTCCAGACCCCAGTCCCAGCCTGCGGATCCCCCCCCGCCTCGTGACCCCGAGCCCCAGGTGCAGCCCCCCCCCCCCCCGCAGTGGGAGCGTGTTTTAGGGTCGCGCCCCGGTCGTCCCTAAAACTAGCGTTTTTAGGGACGCTAAGCTTCCAGAGAAGATTGCCCTCAATCCTCTCCTGTTCATTTTATGTGCAACGCTGTCCGGTTCAGTTGTATGCTTTATTAAATTCCTTTTGTTTTTGCAAGTTTGTTTTTTTTGTAGCAGGCAGATAGAGGAAAAGCTAAACAAAGGTTATGTCCTCTCTCTCTCTCTTATTCTCCCTCCCTCCTCCCTTTGTCCCTCTCTCCTTCCCCTTGTACCTCGCTCTCTTCCAGGTGACCGCAGGTACCCGGGTCGTCACCATCCCCAATATCCAGGTCCAGGCCCCGCCCCAGGCCCCGCCTCAGGCCTCGCCCCAGGCCCCGCCCCAGGTTGTGGTTCAGGCCCCGCCCCAGGTTGTGGTTCAGGCTCCGCCCCCTAGGCCTGCCTCACCTCCCAGCGAGCCACAGGTAGAGCCAGTGGAAGAGGCCAACATGCCATAAATGCTTTGCCACCCCCCCACCCCCAACACAGCAGCCATCTCTAGCCATCGGTGGAGGATAGGGTGTGTGTAGCTTTTACTTTCTTCCTGTTTTTTTTGGCCAGGGGGGGATGAGGGGTGAATGAAAATTTAAGCCAAAATGGAGACTAGGGTTGGGACTATGACTGTGATCTCTATAGAATGAGTAGCTAACCGCCACTGATTTCTGGGTGTTGTACTTGCATTCTGTCTTTGCTCTTGTGCGGTGCTGTTTCACTTTCTAACTTGGCTCTTACTTACCGGAATACCTCACATGGTTACGGTTCCACATACAGGGGCAATACACGGTGCTTTTAACCAAAAAGTGATAATAAATAAATAATAAATTCATAATGTAGGTTTAATGTCAACAGTCCACATTCGCCATTGCTTAATTAATATATGCTACACATTGTGCGCAAGTTTGCATGTGTCTTAGTTAGCTATTCACGCCTGAAAGGAATGTCTAATTAGAAGCCATTGTGACATCACTGAAAGCAAAGGTCTTCACCAGGCGGTGGTGTTTCGTAGACAGTGCTTCATGCTAAATAGGTCATCATACTGGTTTCTTTCTTAATTATTGTTCAGTTAATTTTTCATTATTGAATGCACAAGTACATTGCTTCAGCACACACTTGTTGATGGCATTTTGACGGTCACCATTTGCACATTATTTGTAAAGCATGCTTTATAATTATAATCCTTTTATTGAACAGGCATTCAGATATTCCGATTTTTAAATCTGTTATTTTAACAGAAAGCTTAATGAGAAATAGTTTATCAACTTATTATTTTAGGGCAAAGGGGAGGACGGATTGAATAAGTTGAAACAGCCATTGCTCCATTGTAGAATGGGGACATCTTTATCATTTTGCCTCTCAAAAGACAAATGTGGCTGCTATCATTCTGTCTACGACACAGATACTGCAGTATAGGATGGCTAACTGTCACACACAGATACCACAGTGTAGGATGACTAACTGTCACACACAGATACCGCAGTGTAGGATGGCTAACTGTCAAACACAGATACTGCGGTGTAGGATGGCTAACTGTCATCACGGTGCTTATGACCATGTCTGAAAATTGCATGGCGTCATGGTGAGGCCAGAATTTCATATGCTGCACTGCATTGTGGTACTTCTAAATCTGTTTTTTTTTTTTTTTTTTTTAATTATAAATGGATAAGAATAAGCATACTGAGTTTTATTTTAATTCAGAATTTTTTATTGGTGTGAAGAATCAACATACACATGCCATATGTACCCAAGCCGTACATACATCTGTAGTGTACTTATGTAAATTAGGCTGCTTCTCTTTACCTGGGTAGCACGCAAGTCAAGTGTGTGGATCCTTAATGAGGTAAACCACTTTGTAAATACTTATTTTTCAGTTGTGTAAAGCTAGATATCCTTTGGAAATGCCCTTTGAACCCTAAATTAAAGTCTAAACTCTCAACTTTGCTGCACTGTCTTATTCTACCTGCACATCACTGTAAAACTGCTGACCTGTGACGCTGTACCTGCATGTAGGCGGTCATAATGCAATGTCTCCCCTAGATGGCAGTGTTGAATAAAATGGGTCATTTTAAGAAAAAATATAACGCATTCTTGATTGGCTTCTGTGTGCTTGGTATTGTTATATGTGATTAGGTTTAATGCAGGTCTACCCAGCCCTGTTCCTGGAGATCTACTGTCCTGTAGGTTTTCATTCCCAACCCTATCAAAGCACATCTCATTCAACAGCTGGAGCCCTCACTGAGTTGCTCATTAGTAGAATGAGATGTGCCAAATTAGGGTTGACGTGAAAATCTAGTAGATCTAGGGTTGGAATGAAAACCTAGGATGGTAGATCTTCTCGAACAGGGTTCGTTACCACTGTTGTGGACTTTTACTTTCTGTCCTTCTGGACTTTCAACCTCTGGGCGAAATATCCATCTATCCTTCCATTATCTATACCCGCTTATCCTGAGCAGGGTTTTGGGGGGGGTGCTGGAGCCTATTCCATCATGCATTGGGCGAGAGGCAGGAATACACCCTGGACAGGCCGCCAATCTATCGCAGGGCATCTGGGCGAAATAAGTTAATTATAATTTTTGTTAAACTATGTCAAAGCCGTTTGTTAATTATTAAACGCACCCAACCTCCAGCTGCATTACTCTGAAAAACATTCACTAAATTATCTCTGAAAGGTGGTGATTTTATCCATATTGGACTCTTTTGGGCAGTTTCTATTTTACTGTGTAACATTCACTGAATTCCCTGGCTTAAATTATGTTTTGTGTAATGGTTTATTGAGTATTTTATGCGTTTTTCCCACGGAGGGTGGGGTGTACTTCCTATCAGAGCTGTGGCTAGACCTCAAGTATTCCGGACTTAAATTAGTCATTTGGAGTCTACAATCTCTCTACAATATGCACCTTTAAAGCCAATTTCACCTCCAAATTACCAAGGTTTAAGATTTTACATATAGCAAGAACAATATTTTGAACTGGCATCCACAGCTATTCCTTTATTTTTCAAGATTTGAATCATGGTGCTTAATCTACCCCGTCGTCATAACTACACAGTGTTTACACCTGCTGGTAATGGCCACAAGAGGGCAGAGCAGACAAGATAATTATAGGATGTCCAAACGTGACATCAGACATTTTCAAGTAATTCACAAGAGCAACATTGGGTACCAATATGTATCATATAACTACATGAATGTGTCATGCATTGATTGTTGTTGTTTTTTTTAAGCTGTAAAATGTAATTGTTTACACTAAGATTTTCTAAAATAAGTATGCTGCATATACAACAAAGCTAAAATAAAAAATGCACTAGAAATAAATAAACATTTTATTTTTTTCTGTTACCAAATGAAAAGCAAATAATACTAAAGCACATATATTGTCTTCATGAAAAGACGTCGAACATTTAATTTGGAAATAATTTTATCACATCAATCAAGTCACATTATCAAATCAATTTTACTACAACCTTCAGAAAGGGATTTAAAGATTTCCAAGCCTATTGTGCTCCGTTCCCCGTTCGAGGAGTGACACTTGACTCTTTAAACAAGGATTAAAAGCGCGAGCGTCAGAACTTAATCAACACTGCGCTGCTGTGTCAGGAAGGTCGTTTAAAGTGTTTAATGGCGAAGCAATCGCTGTAACCAGGCACTGGAGAGGGGAGTCAATTTTTAGTTCCTTTTGGTGGTGATACATTGCCGCAATGCAATGACTCAAGGGACCACAATTCAGGCCGAAGGTATACCGCACGTTCCCTCTCAATGGAATTCCACAGGTGTGCGCGTGCGTTTGTGTACCCGTGCGGCTTTTGTCACCTTCTCCGTACCTGCAAGCTGACCCACCCAGTTATTATAAAGGCGTATCTTCAACGGGAAGAATACTGATGGTCATTTAATGGAATGGCTCGCCGATAAATTAAAAAAGCACACAACTTATTCTGATTTCTTTTTTGCATGCAATGAACAGGTAGGACAGTCTCTATAAATGGACTCAATGTATTGTAACTACGGTAACGGTGGTGTTTTGTTTTTCATCCTTGGAGATCAACGGCAACCACAAATTTGAGGTGTGAGGATATTGCGTCTTTTGCCGTGAGCGCTTTATGGTGCATTTATTTCATCCCCAGCAATAAAAACAGTCCATGACGACAATTCACATGTAGGCCTACATTGTGCTTTGATATACACCTACTACGGTATTTCAGTCAATACAAACTGAGCACTAATCTTGTGTTGCTCATATAACTGGTGGTGGCTGCAATTAAGTCCTCTTGTAATATATGTCACTCAGACTCAGGTAAATGAATGTATTGTAACGTAATCCATTCCACAATTATGGATGTAAAACATTACATTACATTAGCATTCAATACAATTGTCACATTGAGGAAAACAGGAATTATTTGGGATAAAACCAGCAAGGTTACGTTTGTGATTACAGCAGCTCAATAGAGACCCACCTCAGTAACGCACCACTCATCTACAGACAACCCTCTTTTCCACCAACGCGAACCTAGTTCTGGTTCTGGCCTGGTGCTTGTGCCGGTTTGCAGTTGGTTTAACTTGCGAACCGGTTTGCTTTTCCACGGGCTAGAGTGCCACGTCATTACGTCACTGTATACGTCTCCGCTTTCCCAGCAACATTGTCACCTTCTTAAAATGTATGTCATGTAAAAATACAGATAATAAACTGTCGAAATGTTAAAAAAAATTAAAAAAAAAAAAAAACAACTTCATGCATATACATTTAGTTATATTATTACAGCCTTATTTACGATATCAATTTTAAGACGAGCAACACGCTCGGAATTATCTCATCACAACCCATTAAATCCAATGGTGCAGACGTTGCTTCATAATTTCAAACTGCTTTCCTAACGGCTATTTTGCTTCCTGCAACTTGGGTTACAACAGTGAATATATAGGCTACGGATTCCTAGACGTGTTGATAGCGAGCACCCTTTCTCATATTAACCTCAAATACTCAAGAAAGGACACTTAAACAGTATGCTAGCAAATTTATGTCAAGTTCCATTAATTTATAATAAATGCCAAAATGGCTCACTTCAGTTATGACTGGTAACAATTGGATTGTAGATATTTGAAATGGGAGTTTTTCCTAGTAAGAATTCTATTGCAGAATGCAGATATCCAGAATGTTCATTCTGGATGTCAAGAATGCCGTTGTGGATATCTGAAATTGAAAGCCCAATACACACAGAATGGCAAAAATGACATCATTTATCCTAGGAAGAATGACGTTGTGGATATCTGAAATGACAATTGTGGATAGGAAAAATGTCATTGTGAATATCTGAAATGTTCTTTTTTACTAGGAAGAATTGAATTATGGATATCAGCAATACATAACCAGTCTAGCTATTAAATGTTAAAACGGCTTGCCATAGTGCTCTCGCTCTACCTGACGTTCACAAAGTTTTAGTTGGTCTTGGTTGGTCACGATAATCCCACCCCCAGCCCCTGACGTAAGCGGTTCTTGGTTCTAGACCAGCCAAGCGTTGCTGCCGCTCTGGAACCCGTTTTCCTGGCTGACAGCCGGGTCTTGAAAAGCGAAGAACTGGTTCGCGATTAGGCACCGGCTCCGAACCGGCCCTCGAATTGCCTCGGTGCAAAAGGGGTAACAGTGGCGATCGCATCACGGCGCGTTACCGGCCAGCGTGTAAGCGCTCTTCTGAACCGCGAGGCCCTCGTTTAGGTTGCGATGGCCTCTCGTTCTCCACACCTCACTCGCCTGTTGTTTGGTTACGCCTTGCATTGTCATTCGGCCTTTTAGGCCTTTTCTATCTTTCGTGCTTCGTTTGTCCTTCCCTTCGTTCTTAATAGCCACTCGATGAATCACATTGTGATCGGACAGCGATTACATAATACCGGCTACCACCCAACTGTGGACATTATCAGCGAGGAGTTGTATGTTTGTGTGGAACAGTTTGCTTTGGCTGATAGTTCTTTTTTTTTTCTTTTCCCAAGAATGAACACTTTGAAGATTAGGTGTTTTTTTTATTATATAAGTGTTCTAGAACTCAATTACTTTCAATTACTAGTAGTGATTGTTACATCTGCATTAGAATGTTCAATCGCGTATTTCTGGTCTTACGCCTTCAGAAGTGACGATATGGATTGCAAAGGTTCAGAAGTTACGATAATGATTGCATTGCAATGCCCAAGGGTTCTTTTGAAACCAGAACCTTTAAAATGTTGTTCTAGGTCCTTAGCAGGATAGAAACAACTTAAATTAAGTGTTCCAAAGTATCAATTTCCCTGTATGAGACTATGAGTGCTGATATTGTGGGTGTCAGGAGTGTGGGCAGGGGTGTAGCTATGAATTCTGGGCCCCCCTTCATAGATCTTACTGGAATTTGTCAGAGCTCTCTCCAGCTGTGGGCCCCTAGAATCATCACCACCTTTCACCCCACTAGCAACGGCCCTGTGCGTAGGTACAAAGTAAACAGAATGCTGTCAGTTTTTTGAAATTCTGTCTTTATGGTGGTATAGATTTGGGATTAGGGATGCGCTCAAATATCTTAGCCCCACAGCAGATGAAAAAACCAGTGCACCCCCCTTCTGATGATTCCACAGCAAAATGGGATTTGCATGTTTGCTGCAGTAAATGTGTCTGTCTCCTTGAGTCGATGGAATTCCTACCAGAATTCTTTATCGGAGGGAAATGATTCCCGTTTCCCAAGGCAAGAAAGAAGCAGCTTCGAACCCTTTTCCTGTCCCAGGTGCTTTGATGGCAGCAGGTACACTTTTGCTGGTAGGTGATGTGCAGGGCGTGTCTCTGTGTCCGAGCTCTTGGAGGTAGAGGAAGGACACCCTTTTTAAGTTTCACGTGTTGGGCATGGTGCTTATACATAGGCGTTCTCACATAAAGCACTTTTTAAATGTTGATTTGAATTGAACCTGCAGTGTGACTAATGCATTTGTAACTGCCCCGGATGTAGATAAGCTTGCTTTAATGACCCTAGCTGCCTCATGGTGATTCTCTTTATGCAGATCTACACAGAGGGCCTTCTCATTCAAAGGGGTGGCTTGTGTATTACCTATGGTATGTGTATTTTGAGAGGTGTTTTGACATGAACAGACTTGTATAACCCCAGTATAGCTCAGGATTTACTCAAATGTTGCCTGGCTACTTCCTAACAAGTTAGAAAACTTTGATTTTTCAACCAAATGTAGCCAGGTTTTCACATAGATGGAATAGAATGCCTAGATGGTGTTTCATTGGCTTCCGATCATTCATTTTTTTTTTTTAACCACAAAACCTCTCCTGGCCACCAAACCCCGGGTTCTGCATGTTGCCATGGAGATGGTACCACAAAGAACTCTTGGGATGGTGGAGTCCCTTGGTCAAGGGAGAACATTCCTGACCTGAGGTAGCCCCAGGGTACAGTTATGAGCAGGACCTTCGTGACAATGTATTGTGATGTCATCATCTAGATGGGCCCTCATGAACTTCCATTGTGATGTCACTGTCATTTGTTATGTAACATTAAGTAGTTCAATTATTGCTGAAGCTGGTTTAGGCTTGTGATACTAAAATATGAAAATGGACATGAATTATATTGTCATTGCAATCAATTAGATTCCGACATCAAAGGATGGCAGCTAGGATATGAATGGGATATGAATCTGTTGATTGTGTCAGTTGGCTGAACAGAGTTCAGCTGTTACACAGCTGATAGTATACCATTGAAACTGCAATTAAACGGCCATTTCAGACAGTGAAACATCATTTCACATCACTGGTAGTTTCTGGCAAAGCACAACATGGACAAGTAATACCCAAGCCATTGTCTCATAGTATTTATTCCGTTCTCAGGCAAATCATCCTTTGAGGTACATTTTACAATTTCACAAATAATGTCAACGTGTGAATCCCAGTCCACAAATAGAAAACAACATTGTTCAACATTTAACAGGTATAATGACAATGGGAGACTTAACATGATTCTGACCCTAGGGACAACAGCTGTAGGTAGAGAATGAATTGCCTGCCAACAAGGTTGGAATTCTCTGATAAGGGTCAACGGTCAGCCAGGGAATACACAATAATCCAGGCACCTGCATACAGTATGTAGCATTCTTTCCAGTGCACTCAAATCATGCATGTCAAAATAGTAAGTACCAGTGAATTAAGACCGTCAACTGGATCAGATGGCTTTTCTTTCAGCAGGAAGTGTAAAACAAGGACAAAATAAAACAAATGAATAACCAAAGTTGCATATTTACAGTTATGTCTCAGTAGTTCAACTGCTCTGCAGTTAGCAAGTGCTTGTGTTATGGCATATTGGAACAGGAGTCCTAATGTTCTGACTGAATGGAACAGGAGTCCTTGTGGTGTGGCTGAATGGAACAGGAGGAGAATTTTTAAGTGTTCTTGGTAAAACATCTATATCTTTATTTTTTAAAAATGAATATAATGATAGCATACTGCTACATAGTTGATTTCAGATTAGTATATATGTTTTTTCTCTGTGTAGCTTGGTGTGTATACTGTATACTTGTGTGTGTTATCGGTGGAGCCTCTTCTGCTCTTCCTGCACAGTAGCATCAATATGTTCATGGGCGTATCCTGATTTTCCCCCTCATTCATTGGAGCCTATGATGGAGAAGAAGAACAAGGAAAATCAGCCTTTTCAGAATGGTAAGTAATAAAAAAGAAGAGAATTTTATTTTTCTTTGAGACCCAGGACCCTTGGGGCACAAGGCCACTTCCTGCCATCAATAGGAAGTTGAGTTGCCATTGGGGACATTAAGAGTGTGCCCTGCTCTGGCACAGTATGGTTCCCTTGATATCAGCACCCCGGACACTGAATGGGAAGGTCATGCTTATGTACGCGTGTTAGTCTGTGTAGTGTGTTTGTGTACAAACCTTGGGGTTCAGTGTTCTCTGCTTGGTCTTCAGGGGTTGACCACATACATCCCAGTTTTGTTTTTCTTGGGTTTGTCTGCACTGTCATCCTGCATAGCAAACGTTAAGATTGGTTACAAGAGGATCACTGCTCCACAAACTGTATATAATAGACATAGTTCAAATATATTTCATATATTGTGCATTTTATAACAAATACTACATTTCACTAGGATGACTACAAGCAATTTGCTAAGTGGTGGTACAAAAATTGGTATTATTTGTAATACACAGTAATCTTTAGGTTGTTATATAGATCTTTTTGTTATTGTATAGGGTATAGCCTTTTTAATTCATTATGTATTATGTAGTTAAATGTTAAATTGTCTTCTTTTGTGTTTTATTTTTAAGTTCAGGTTTTGAGCAAGACATAAATTCCTTTAAGGATGATAGGAAAAGTAAAGTAATTAATTAATTAATTAATTCCTCCAGTGATATACACAAAAAAGCAAAGTTTGTGCTACTCAGCCCTGTTCCTGGAGATCTAGCGTCCTGTAGGTTTTTACTCCGACCTGAGCAAAGCACATCTCATTCAACAGCTAGAGACCTCGCTGAGCTACTAATTAGTAGAATTAAGCTGGTCTTTCAGGGTTTGGAGTAAAACCCTACAGGACAGTAGATCTCCAGGAACAGGGTTGGTCAACATTGCATTATGTCATAAATAATGTGGAGAAGAGTAAAGTTGCATGTCAGTATCTTGTTCCTGAAGCTAGAACAGTGCATGCTATATGCAGCCGGTCAGGTTTATGGCTTACATGGAGTTTGCTGTAGGGTTGCTTGGAGTCTGTCACTTGAGGGTACATAGGAAGGTCACTGGGACTGGAACTGTTGTACAGGTTTGGGTCGTCTGATACGTTCATGATGCCAGTCTCGGGTTTTGAACAGAACCAGCGAATCAGCTGTTTAAGGGGACACAAGAACATACACACAGTCTCAGTAAAATGGGCACTGACAGGCTTTTCAGAGAACTCAAGCCTCTTTAGATCACATCAAGGCAACAACATGAGTATCTAGTTGGGGGGGATTATATATCTAGTGGGGGTTACTGATAGAGCTGTACTGTCACAAGTCAACTTTTCTCCAACCGTCAATCAGGGGTTTGAAAGTTGTTAGCAAAAGCAGCCATCTATATCAAGCACAGGGCTGACTGTGATGAGCAAGCATCGAGGACATCCAGCAGCATGCTGATGGGAGCTGAAGTCCACAGCACAGAGGCTGAACAGAACTTCCGCTCACTCGGGACTACAACTCCCATCAGCCCTTCTGCCACAACAAAGAGGGACCTACCAATAGGATGAGGATGACAATGAGAAGCAGCAGAATGAGGCAGGCCAGAACCAAGATGGCGATGCCCCAGCCGGGGACTCCACCCCCACCTGCCGCTGCTGCCTCAGCGGTAGTAGACTCAACCTGGGCATGCTCAGTCTCTGGAGGAAGATCTGTGCCAGAATGCCTTGTTTTAGCAGAGGGCAGAATAACTGAGGTGGCACTAGGATGATGGAGTGCAGAGGTCAGTTGGGCGCTGGTCTTAGCCGAGCTGGCATGACTTGTTTTAGCAGAAGGCGGATTAACTAAAGTGGTACTAGGATGATGGATTGCAGAGGTCACTTGGGCACTGGTCTTAGCCAAGCTGGAATGACTTGTTTTAGCAGAGGGCAGAATAACTGAGGTGGCACTAGGATGATGGAGTGCAGAGGTCAGTTGGGCGCTGGTCTTAGCCGAGTTGGAATGACTTGTTTTAGCAGAGGGCAGAATAACTGAGGTGGTACTAGGATGATGGATTGCAGAGGTCAGTTGGGCGCTGGTCTTAGCCGAGCTGGAATGACTTGTTTTAGCAGAGGGCAGAATAACTGAGGTGGCACTAGGATGATGGAGTGCAGAGGTCAGTTGGGCGCTGGTCTTGGCCGAGCTGGAATGACTTGTTTTAGCTGATAGACCCTTGGAGGTGATGCCTCTGTTATCAGTGGTGTAGACTTGCGCAGATTTACTTGAACTGTGGTTGGGGTCACCCGTGTGAACCATTGGAGAATGACTTGAGTCATTTCTTCTGCCTGTGGTGTAGCTAACTGGAGCACTACTTGTAGATTTGAATGGATCTTTAGTGCTTCCTGTGGTTGTTTTAGAAGAGCTACCAATGCCATCAGAAGTATAGTGCATGGAGGAATGACTGGTACCATGGATGGATGGAAAATCAGTTGGGTCATGCTTTCCAGCAGTAGTAATGCTTACTGGGGAATGGCTCGTGCCATGGGCAGGATCATTAGTGTGCATTGATGAAGCATGACTTGCACCATTCCCCCCATCAGATGTATAGCTAATTGGAGAGCTTGACGTTTTCATTAAATCACTTGGGCTTCCTGATGGAGTTGCCGTTGAGCTTTTCACAGGATTAGTACTAATGATCCATGGAGTCGTGGTTGACTTGCCAGGTGGAGGGCTACTTCTGTTCGTGGTTCCAATTAGATTTCCAATTGTGGTTCCCGGTGGAGGCCTACTTCTAGTTGTGGTTCCATGTGCATTTCTAGTTGTGGCTCTAGTTGTGGTTCCATGTGCATTTCTAGTTGTGGTTCTAGTTGTGGTTCCAGGTGTACTTCTTGTTGTGGTTCTGGTTGAGGTTTCAGTTGTGGTTCCAAGTGTACTTCTCGTTGTGGTTCTAGTTGGGGTTTCAGTTGTGGTTCCAAGTGTACTTCTAGTTGTGGTTCTTGTTGTGGTTCCAGGTGTACTTCTTGTTGTGGTTCTGGTTGAGGTTTCAGTTGTGGTTCCAAGTGTACTTCTCGTTGTGGTTCTAGTTGGGGTTTCAGTTGTGGTTCCAGGTGTACTTCTTGTTGTGGTTCTAGTTGGGGTTTCAGTTGTGGTTCCAGGTGTACTTCTTGTTGTGGTTCTAGTTGGGGTTTCAGTTGTGGTTCTAGCAATACTGGTTGTACTTCTGGTATTCTTTGTTGTTGTAGGAGCCAGTGGGGTTGTGGGATGTGGTAAAGGTGCTGGAACTGGTGTCACTTTATCTATGTTGTGAAAATGAAAACTAAATTAATTGGTAAAAATTATTACTAGGGAATTTGACAAAAGTGACAAAATGACTAAAGATAATTACTCATAATTACATGGGTATTTTATATTTCACCAGAAACAGAAAGCAAATATCAGGTAATTAGAACGCAATTGAAGGAGCAGAAAAGGGCAATCGTTACCTGTCGTATAGCCAATGTCTAGCTTGAGATTGCTGATGCCAGGCTGTTCAGCATTGTCCGAAAACAAGAACTTGACCACAACAGGGTTTATAAAAAAAGTGTGGAAAACCACTGTTGAGTTTGCAATCACTGACCCTTTACTAGAAACAGGAACAAAGAAAATTAATATAATTTGGTTATTGATGCTATATTAAACATTACAATGACATCATATTCTAAACTGTTACCAGTCATGCTTCCATTGCATCTCTTTAGTTTGAGCTTGACAGGTGAGGACGACAGGCTTGAATGTCATCTCACCTGAATGTCATCTCACCTGAATTCATACCTGAATGTCATCTCACCTGAATTCTTACCTGAATGTCATCTCCACAACACCCATGTACGTGTCAAAAGTGCTGCAGCTTGAGCAATTGTACACATTATCCAGCTGGAAACACAAGAACAGCACATTATTCCAGCTTTGCACTTAGCATCCAGGCTACACAGCTCAGCTGTGCTTGGCTTGGAACAGGGATACTCAAACCTAGCCCATGAGGCCAGTGGTACTGCTGGTTCAGGACTGATTTAAACCTGGGACACCAAGTGAGTTAAATGTCTGGCCAATCATTGGCATTAATCAATCAACTATCAGGTATTAAAGAAAACCAACAGTACTCCATTACAGACATGTAATGGATTGCCAATTGTATTTTTCTCAAAACATGAGGTCTATAATATATTGGAGCATTGTAAAACATATAGAAAAATATATTATCAATATATTGTGAAACATACAAGCGATTGCCGTTTTCCATATATTGTAGAATGTATGAACAATATATTGGTCCTAATATGAAATATATTCATTTAAAATATATGTGTATACCATATATGGTTCCATGTATCACAATGTATTGTATTGGCATGGACCTGGCAAGCCTCAAACCCATTATAATATAGCGTTTTTCAAATATGCTGTTGTGAGATTGGTCCTTGAAAAATGTATTTTCTTGAAAGTACACAACTTGAAATGAAAGAATAAAAAATAGTCAGAAATGTTTTCAGCGACTTTTGTGTGTACAGTATTAGCAAATAAAAAGTGATTTTAAATCATGATTTATAAATGTGTTTATAAATACCTGAATAATATAAAAATAGATGATCAGCATATATTTTTTAAAAAATCATAATACATTCTTGAAACAGTAGATCTACATTTATTGCAAAATATATTTTACATACTTATACCTATATTCAAATATATTATTTAATTTATAAAATATATTGTCATGTATTGCAATATATATGTGGCCATAAATATATGTGCCATTCATGTATTCAAATGTATTATTTCATATATGACATTGTATTTCTCAATATATGACCAATATATGTTTGTTCCGTATTGGCAACGTGGGGCAGATTTGAGTATCCCTGGCTTAGAGTATTGTGAACAAGATCTTTTAATGCACATAGATTCTAACAGGCTGACATTATAATTCTGGCAGGATTGCACTTTGCAACAGTGATGCTTTATTTCTATTTTCTATTTCTTCTTTATTTTCTGTGTGTAAGGCAGGTCATACCCTCTTGGAGCCGATAAGGCAATGTCTGGCCCTGTGATGCAGAGAGATTAGTATAATGGTGGCCAAGGAGGCATCTAACCCCTTAAGGTGTAAGATTAGAAATATGTGATTAGAGTGTTCTGAGCGAAACACTCTAATGCTGATGTAACAATCACTGCTGGTAATTGAAAGCAATTGAGTTTTAGAACGCTGGCTCAGAATTTTGAAGAAAAAAAATATTCGAAAAAAATTCCGCTCTTTAGAGGGTTAAAGGGAGAGCCTTACCAGCTGCGTGACCTCGGCCCTCAGCCTCTTGTAGTCCACGGAGTTTGGGTCTTCCAGGGAGTTGTTGTATATCCGGTTGGTGATCCTTATGCAGAGGTAATAGGCAAAGGTGGGGACCTGTGGTGGCTCTGAGGCTACAGAGGCTGTCGTGAGAAAAAAGGAATGAAGGTGTAAAACATTTGAAAAACAAATAATAAAAGATCAATAAGAGATGTTTTAACAGTCACACAACCCCCAACACCCTGGTGGTCCAGCTCAATTCATGACAATACAACTGACCCCCTCCAATACATTTTTTCTTATTCTTCCTTTTTCAGTGGCTATAATGTCACATTATTATTTTATCATGAAGAATACATTGCCTTGTCGTTAAGAAAGAACAGGCGCTGAAAATGCAGAATGAGGCCGAGGCTAATTTCTGTCAAAGCCAACACAGCTCTTTCTAATAATCGATATACTAGATAACGGTCCATTTCGAAATGGCTTACCTGAAATGCCAAATATCATGATGCAAAGTGTAATCCTCAGAAATTGATCAGGCGCCAAAACCATCTTGATTTCGATAATAGGATATAGTCTAAAACGATTAATACAATGGTCCCCTTTGCAATACAACGACTGTAAGAACGTGCAGAAATCCAAACAATTTCACAGAAAGCGTGATGATGAAGGCAATCGCGGGTTGCTGATTATGGAATGTGAAACGTGATATACAGCTGCAACTTCTGATGTTGGTTTCTTTTATTACGGAATCATCATAACAGAAGGCGTGGCTTTGACTAATTGAGAAAATAAAATGTTAACTATTACAGCACCAATAGTCACGACTATGATTCACATCAAAGAATTTTCTTCGCAGCGCAAATCCCTCATTTACATAGGAGTAAACCACAGATTTGTTTAAGCAGTAATTAATGATCTGTTATTCGTCACGTAGGGCCTATAGATAACACCTCCCTTTTCTGAAAGTCAAAGATTTTATAAACCATTGAATAAAAGGCAACTATTGACTCTAACCTAAAATGATTACAAATAGAACAACTTTTCTGCGAACGATTCAATTAAATTCAAAATCATTGTTGCCCAAATAATTTTAAATTAACCGGAAGGGTGAGGGGGTCCAAACATATGACAAATTATCTTGTGCATTCTGGCAAAATATATGAAAATATATAGCCTGAGCCAACTAGGCATATTTTAATGTGTGTAAAACAAATGGTGCTTATACTATAAAAAATGTTAGTAATGGCCTCTCTTGTCAATTCACGTAACATATTAGATTAGATTAGATTAGATTAGATTAGATTAGATTAGATTAGATTAGATTAGATTAGATTAGCCTTTATTGTCTCCCTTAGGAGAAATTTGTCTTGGGCATTCGAGAGACACAGGTGACATATACATGTATAATCAACTACAGTTAACATGCAGTATCACACCCAGATACATATACACCAGAACATACACATCAAGAATATTGCAAGAATATATGCAAAATAAATTATTCAATTATGCATTTTATTAAAAAAGGGGAAACGAATACTCGATGTATGTTCTTTACACGTGAATTCATATGTGAATGTAGCTATTTTAAAATATGGTATGGTAAGTATGGATCTGAATCGAAATGTTTTGATTTGTGAACTATTTACAGCTAAATATTGATCAAAATAATGCAGTTTCTTCCGGATATGTAGACTAAAGTACGTTTTTTTGTTGTCGTTATTATTGGATAGTGTACCACAGATACTGTACTATTCTGATGTATAGTATAGATACTATAATGTAGGTACTAAAATGCGTGTGTGGTCAAGTACCGCGGAATCTGCATGTCTGTGGTTGCCATAAATGTTTTTCAATGATATCAATAATGCTGTGCATGATTTTACAGTATGATTTAAAATATTATTTAACCAACATAAGGAGGGGGTAGGTAAGCTAACTGAAATTTTTAGTTTATTTTTATTTTTTGACAGATAATAAAGCGGAATCTATTTGGGTAAAAAAACAAACAAACAAACACACAAACAAAAATATTCAGAGCACATAGTCAAGGCTAATTTCCAATAGGTTTCTTCAAAAAGGCACAACATTTCTTTTTCTTTTTTTTTGGACAACACGTTTGTATATTTATTTATCTGTTTGTTTAATTATTTTTTGTCAAATGCATACCAAGGTTGTTCGTTGATTATATTTTATTTTCACAAAATGTAGCATTTATTTCTCTTTATACACTTTCTCAAAAAGTTAATTCACTTGTTTCGGTGGTGGCATATTGCACGTGCCTGATTAACTTATCTCCTCCCGTTATTCTTTTTCACGCGGCAGTATTTTCACATTCGGGGTGTACCAGGCTCAGTCGCCTGAAACTGAATTCGAGTTGTTGGGTTATAGTGCCGACTTGTGGTGAGAAAAGGGGCAAAGAAGGACAGTTTTTTTTTAAATTAAACCACTTTTTGTAAGCTCTGTTTCAGTTAGCATGGCTCACAACAGTATACATTCCTCAGAGGCTTCTAGTTAGAATGTGTCACGTGGGATGCGACGGAAAAAATATCGATGGGTAAAAAGGAAAAACCCCTTCCCATAGAAATGCCTGTGGAAATTAATATTCGGTTAATAATTATCATAATAATAATCATGCATTTTATAGAGGCTATTATTGTCATGGTCCGGTGTTCCAGTTTGTCTGTCTTTCCCTGTTGGGCCGCCTGAGGGCGGTACTTCTGTTTTGTGTCCTGCTCCCCCTGGTTAATTGTTCTATTGGTTTCAATTATTCTATTGGCTGTCTCATTCTCCCTTCCCTCTCTGTGGCCTGATCGTTCATTGTGCCCTCCTGTGTCTCGTCAGTGTCTGTCTATTTAAGTTTCCCTTCCCCTGGACTCAGGTGCTGGATCCTTGTTGGTTGCTGGGTTGTCGGTTGTTGGTTGCGTGTCTCGGTCTCGGTCTCGGTCTCGGTCTCGGTCTCGGTCTCGGTCTCGGTCTCGGTCTCGGTCTCGGTCTCGGTCTCGGTCTCGGTCTCGGTCTCGGTCTCGGTCTCGGTCTCGGTCTCGGTCTCGGTCTCGGTCTCGGTCTCGGTCATGGTCATGTTCCTGTTCCTGTTCCTGACCCATGTGTTCCTGCCCAGGTTCTGTTTCCACGTTTTTTGGATTTTGGATTTTCTTTGTTCAGTGTATTGAAGTTTTCCTTGTTTATTAAGATTTGCCCTGCGAGGCTTTTTGTTCCCTTTTGTTCCCTCATTAAGTAAAGTCTTTTGTTCTGTTCATTTGGAGTTTGAGTTTTTCCTCCCCCCTCCGCATTTGGGTCCTAACCCTCCACACACCCTGACAATTATCTAGAATACTGTACAAACACATGTTTTTTTATTTTTTTTATTTAGTGCACTCATTAAGGCTAAGCACTCAATGGTGCAATAGTGCTGCCTCAGAACTGGATGTGTCTGTACATTCTCTGTCCAGTGCCCTACCCGTGTACTATACTCTCACCACACCAGGCATAGTATTATCCATCCATTCATTATCTGTACTTGCTTATCCTGACCTGGGGGGGGGGAGGGGGAGGTGAGCTGGAGCCTATCCCAACATGCATTGGGCAAGAGGCAGGAATACCCCCTGGACAGGCTGCCAATCTATGGCAGGGCACACACAGCATTCACTCACACACTCATAGCTATGGGCAATTTTAGAGTCTCCAATCAGCCTAACCTGCATGTCTTTAGACTTTGGGAGGAAACAGGAGTACCCGGAGGAAACCCACACGGACATGGGGAGAACATGCAAACTCCACACAGATAGGCCCCAAGACAAAACAATGCTACCTCCCGGCATAGTGTTATAGCCTTTGATATATGATGATAACTGTCTTTATATAACATACACACACACACAGGGGTATGCACACGCACATACATGCGCAAACACACACACGTATGCACACACACAGCTGTGATAATACATATATTGTCTCTAATCCACTGAATTCACCTAATGTGCAACAATTTGGCCTGTCCAATAGAGGGCAGTAGTGTGTTTTTTGTTGTTGCTAATGAAAATAACAACAGTAACAGTAACAGTAACAGTAACAGAGAATCTCACTCACCCACAAACAGCTTGAGTTATCTTTTTCCATTGTGAAGCTTAAGTAAATATTTGTACACTGCCTCACGTGTTATGCTGCATTGTCTCCGTGTGCAGAAAAACATGCACACACGACTTTCATAAAGTTTCCACTACTGAATCAACGTGTCGTGTGCTGTGACCTCATGGTAAACCGTCTCAGGAGAACGGGAGAAAGGGCTGGGTGAGTCATCAGATGAACCAGAACAGAAGACAAGGGATGTCTGGAACTTGCTAGGCTCTTACAACATACTGCCCCCACAGGGCCTGAGTGTTGGCTTCTTCTCATGGCCGGGAATGATGATGTCACACCTTGCAAATGCTGTCTTGGTGGGAATGGGACTGCTTCTGCTTTTGGCAAGACAGCCAGTGGCGCGGTAAGGTCCGGCCTGGGACTTTGTGCTACGGTTGGCCCTCAGCTCTGGGTGCCTGTCTCCAGATCTTTCCCGCCAAGCGAGAACTGTCAAGTGCGCTTGGCTTCTTGATCTTCAACACAGGCGTTTTGAGAAAAGAGCAAAGGCCAGGCTTCAGTCTACGTTAATTTTTGACTGACTCACATTAAATGTGTGTAAATATTAAGCGTGGAGCGTTTGGCAGTGGCCAAAATATACTCGCTAAACAAGTACATTAATTTATTTGTAAATCATAATTCAGTCGCAAATCATAAAAAAAATGTCGCAGAAACATCATCATTGGCGTAGATTTCGGGGGGGGGGGCAGGGGATACATCCCCCTCAACATTTAGAACCACCCCCCTCCCCCAAATAAAAACATGAAAGAAGCATTTCCACCATAAATTGATGCAGAAAAGGCACAAATTGGTGCATAAAAATTCACCAGAATGCAGGAAATGAAGTGTTTAACGCTCAAAATTTTGTGGGGGAGGACCCCCAGACCCCCCGCTTAATGTCTCCCCCCCAATGTTCAAACAAAACCTATGCCACTGAACATCATTATAAAATGTTATGTATAAGTTCCCAAGTATTATCTATGTCTATTCTTTATGTACTTATTTGTTCCTTTAAACCAACCATTGCCTAATATTACTAATTACATATTAAGCATTATTTATTAATGATTTAATAAGCATTTATTATTCATTTAAAACTGATGAAAAAATAAATTACATAAAGATGTAACAGGTCACATATAAAAACAACAGTGAATGTAGGCTACACAAAACATATAAATACCCACTTTTCGTTTCGATCAGGGCCAGATTATTCTAAAATAAATAAATGAATAAATAAATGAACGAATAAATTATATTTGTGAGATTTTGATGGGAAATGTCCCATGGAAATATGTTTAACAACCGGAGAGTGGAAAACCATGGCAAAGGCAGAAGATTGAGTGGCTTCTAAAATATGATCTCACTCGCAAAATAGAACTTTCCAGGACTTTCAGTGCTACGCCGTAAATCACCCAGCACATGAAACATTGTTGGTGCTTCTTGACCTTGACGGTTTTGTAAATGAATAACATGTGTTCATCTTCATATTATTAAAATATCTGATGCAGCATGAAGGCTGTCACACACTATGGCTTTAATTATTGAGATCGTATTTTTTTTGAATAAGCACTTTATCTTTTGGGGAGATTTGCATAGCATTAAATGAATTATGGTGCCTATTATTAATAATAAGAAGAATTTATTTGTACTGTATGTGATTCAATATTAGGTCTTTGAGACAACAGCCATTATGAATATTGGGCCATATGTTGATAGCTTAGTCTACATAAAACAGAGGTGTTTATATAAAGTTTCCTACTTGTATGTAGGCAAGTACTTTCTTTTCACCCACCGCTTAAGTTATGTATTTTGTGTAACTTGAGAATGTGTCAATGTCTGCTTTTCATTAACAGCTATACAGATACATAAAAGTAAATAGGTTTAATAACCTGAGAGCAGCATGGCATTAAGTTCTCACAGAACCAAAATTTCGAGTTGCCAATTTGGCTAGCCAAGTAATCAGGTAACCAACAGCAAAGACACGTCACTCAGTAGTTGCTAGGCAATCTCCCACAATTTTGTTGTCAGTAGCAACACCTTTTCCCAAACACTTCCGAGTTAAAGGTTAGTCGGTGAAATTAAGATGGCTGCCCCCTTGGAGTTGTACTGCTGGAAAGGCGACTGGGGTTTACCTTCAGTAGATATAGATTCTTTGACCGTTTTGGTAAGAAAGCAACTATTTGAATGAATGGTAGATACTTTACAGGGAATAGTTCGTGTAGTGTCGTCGATGAAACACTGCTCTCTTTCATGCATAATGATATATTGTGTGTGACCTGATCCGTACTTGTGTGAATGCATGGAGCCTGCTCGCTTACAAATGAGCTAGTCAGCGACCGCTTAGTAACCAGTGGTGCTTTCGTAACCTCGCTGAAGCCAGTTCATACAGCGCAATTGTGCCATTTAGCGAAGGCACTGACGTTAATGAAGGTCCTAGTTAGCTTGCTAATATACGACAGTTCATTGTCGAAGTTATGGATTGCTAGCTAGCAGGATGGCTAATGTCATGACGCAAATTGCTTGGTCTTCGGTGAAATTACATCAGTTGCTTTGCCCTCGTTGCCACTGTAATAACGCCCTAATTTATGCTGGCTAATCTTCTCGCTGCACAAAGTGATGTTTTAGCAGGTAATTTAACTGTGCTCGGAGCGAAGAATTCAATCAGCCTGTCGGCTTTCATAGTTTAAATATTACTATTAAATAGTAACTATTAATACTATTAAAAATAAATAATAATACCCGGTAACAACTGTCACATTCCAAGAAGCTGGCACTAGTTAGCTGGTAAATGGTAAATGGACTGCATTTATATAGCGCTTTTATCCAAAGCGCTTTACAATTGATGCCTCGCATTCACCAGAGCAATTAGGGGTTAGGTGTCTTTCTCAGGGACACTTCAACATGCCCAGGGCGGGGGATCGAACCGGTAACCCTCCGACTGCCAGACAACCGCTCTTACCTTCTGAGCTGAGCTATGTCGCCCACTTTGTGTATGGAGATGTTTAAATACCCATCCCATCTAGATTCGCCAACAGTTGTTCACATTGTATCCAATTTATAAGCAAGCTTTAGAAGTATAGTCATATCAAACAAGATATATACGTTAGATTTAAAATAAATTAAAGTGTGTTTAAAAAGAAAGTGGGATTAAATCAACATTTTTCGTCCCTTGAATTAGTTAAATGATGGCGTGTCTATCCATCTATCAAACACTACAAATAACTTGCAGAATTATATATATATACGCAGATTGACAAATTGAAGGAAAAATTGACATAAAATTTCTTTGTAAGGTGCTGGGCCACCATGAACCATCAGAACAGCTTCTTGCTTGCCTCGGCATAGATTCTCTGGAACTCTACAGGAGGGATGGAAGTTGAACACCATTCTTCCAAAAGATATTCCCTCATTTGGTGTTTTGATGATGGTGGTGGAGAGTCTTGTCTAACATGTTAGCCCAAAATCTTGCACTTGCCCACTTGTGAATATGGTGAAGGATGACTCATTGACCATATCACTTTTTTCACATCTCTGTTGACCAGTGCCTATGGTTTTTGCACCGCTGAACTCTCAAATGTGCATTTGTCTTTGTAGTGAGGGGTTTATGCACTGCAACCCTACTATAATATCCCACTCTATGTAGTTGTTGACGGACTGTTCTTGCTGACGCAGTCTGATCATATCCTGCACTGACATTCTCAGTCACCTGAGGAAGAGTTGCACTTTCTGTTTTTCCTTATGTATTGCACTAATGAACGAGCATCACGGTTATTGAATGTGTACTTTCAACCACAATTTCCAACCGTATTTACTGATGTCTTTCCCATGGATCTAAACGAAGATGTCACTTTGCTCACTGTTCCTATAGAAACACTAGCCAGTTGAGCAGTCCTTGTGACTGAAGCTCCTGCCATGCATGCCCCAATAATGAACTCTCCTTCAGAGTTACTCCGATGCCATCTCTTGCCATCTTGATCCTAAATCGAGGTCAGCTGGGCCTGCTCAGCATATTCATATACGCCACAGAGCATGATAGGATGTTAATTGCTTAATTGTACCATGCAGCACACCTGTATGGAAGCATCTGCATTCATCATGTTTCTCCACTCATTCATTCAGGTTTTTCCTTTAATTTGTCACCCGTCTGTGTGTATGCATGTATATATATATATATATATATATATATATATATATATATATAGCTTTTAATTGCATGTCATTGTCAATGACATATGATTGAATACAGGCCAGAATGTATTATATTACACTAAAGTATACTGTGTGGAAAGCGAGTGATTGAATATGAAATCATGGCTGAAGGAAATTTGTATGGGTTAGAAATATGTAAGAATCAAGCAAATAGTATTTAAGAAGCTTCCTCCAAAAAATGAGAAAATGGGGTAAATGCTGTGAGAGTTCAAGCTCAGTGCTTGACCTCACTAATGCTCTTCTGGCTGAGTGAAGGCATAGCCCTGCAGCAATGCTCCAACATCTAGCATACAGCCTTCCCAGAAGAGTGGAGGTTGTTATAGCAGCACAGGGTGGACCAACTCCATATTAACGCCCATAATTTTGGATGAGATGTTGCATGTCAGGTGTCCACATACTTTGGCCATGTAGTGTATGTCGTCATGAGGTGCTAAAACATTTTTTAAAGCTTGTATCTTTTATTATCTATATGAGCGTTAATAAAAGTTGGAATTCAAATGGAGAGAGGATTGCTTTAATCGTTATAAAGCGCCATGGTAAATGAGAAGTTGACGTGCTGTTTCGCATAGAGGAAAACTTCATTTTGTTTGTAGTTTTTATTCCTGGGAAAGGTATTCATGACTCATTTTGAATCATTAGCCATTTCCTTGTTTACCTGTTTGTCTGCGAAGAAGAGACTCATAAGCCCTCTGCACAGTGGCTGAGCTTGTGTAGCCTAACCGCTGCCAAGATTTCTGCCAGAGTCTATGCTAGTGCTGCGTAACATACAGGAATGGTGCTAATTTCTTGTCTTTGTGAATGAAATGAGGCAGTTGGTAAACATCGCTAAAGGGAAGTAGTGGTTTGGCGAGTGACCTTTTGAGTGCCTGGATGATAAGGCAGAGAACCCCCCCCCCTCCCCCTCCCCCTCCCCCTCCCCCTCCCCCTCCCCCTCAGGGGTGGAACCCCAAATCTGCACCCTCGGGTCGCGCGTTCCTGCAGCAGGGTCAGCTCTGAAACGGAACGACCCCCCCATCCCCCCCAATCAAGGAAGCTGTCTAAACAGGATGTCGCCGCCACCCAATGTGTATGGAGCTAAGAAAGGCAGTAAACGCACCACAGGACACTTTGGGGGGGGGGGGGGGGGGGCATTTTGTTAACGAGATACTGAAAGAACAACAGTCGGGTTTCCTCTGGGGACCCCTGGCGCCCTTGCGTTTCACTCGCCCCCAGTACCCAAACCGTGGTTTTTTTGTGAGTGCGATTTGGCCAGGAGGCATCAGGGGATGGGCTGGGGGGAGGGGGGGTGTTCTGGGAGCCGACAACATTAAACAATTGCAGCGGCTCCCTCAGTCTGAATGTCAAGGCAACCCCGTCCCCAAACTTTCCATCTCGTGCTATTTTTATCTTTTTTATTTTTTCCTTCTCCCGTGGTTTACTAGGCGAGGCGAGCGAGCCACATTGGAACCCATAAACCCTTATTGCCATCGGCGTCACACCACGCTGTCTGGAATGTGAAACACCGGCTTGTTTTTGATTCAGCCGGTTTGGTAGATGAGGAAAGCTCTGAGTAGTTCTATCTCTGAATGAGAAGTGCGGAGTGGTCCTCAGACAACTTGAGGTATAACCAGAAGGCTGCAGGTTCAAATCCCAGATGGGGCATTGCCATTGTCTGTTGAGCCAGGAACATAAGAGAAATGTAGACAAGGCTTTAAAAGTCTGTCTGGTTAAGATCGACTGTTGAACAAATAGTCTAAATAATGCACGGTGAATTTTAAAGCTAAATTCACAGGCCAATTTATAAGTGAAAAATCTAGTAGAAAATCTCTGATCTGAAGTTTTTTTTAAATTGTTTTTATAGATTTATACATTGGATGGTTATAGCATCGAAAGTTTAACTCTAAGGTGTAAGATTATAATCATGTGATTAGAATGTTCTTTACCGAACATTCTGATGCTGATGTCACAATCGCTAATTGTAATGGAAAGCAATGGAGTTCTAGAACACTGACATTACAGTAAACCTGCCCCTAACCCTTAAATGGGTTAATGTTCGCTGAAATGGAGACACCCCCGTCTCTGAAGACCAGTGTTTCCCGTTTGCTTAAATAAAGCACACAGTAGCCTATATAAACTGTTCAGCTGAGTCGCGCAATTGGAGCACGTTCGTGTATTTTTTTTTCTGACTCACAAGAGCGTTAAACGGCCCTACCTGAGTGTTAAAGTGCTCCCGAACATATTTCTGGCAGAATTTCGCTGACATGAACAAAGACGATTCTCCCCGCCCCCC
This sequence comes from Anguilla pacifica, assembly GCA_039654925.1. Classification (NCBI taxonomy): domain Eukaryota; kingdom Metazoa; phylum Chordata; class Actinopteri; order Anguilliformes; family Anguillidae; genus Anguilla; species Anguilla pacifica. The sequence goes on from CM077291.1 coordinate 49,493,333, forward strand.
TTCTTTTTGGTATTTCTGGAAAAACTATTGAAATAGCTTATGTCTGGAAAAGCCCGCGTGGAAACTCTCCGTCCGATGATCCGGGAGGAAGAAGGCAGCCCTTTGATTGTCGTTAATGGTGCCCATTCAGACGGCTCGACGGTTGCTGCGGCTACGCGGTGGCCTGAGAGAGAGCCGCGGTTCAGCGCCGCGTTATACAATCTGCCCGTACGGCCCAGACAGAACGCGATTTACGCCGGCCGCACAAACCGGCTTTTTCATTCAGGAGTTTAGGCTGGGATTTTTTTCCGGCACAGTCTGCCAGTGGAAATGGCGCGTGCATGTGGCATTGCGTGCATGTTGCGTGTGCCTGTGTGGGAGACTATGCATCTGTGTGTGTGTGTGTGTGTGTGTGTGTATGTGTGTGCATATGTTTGTTTTTGTGATTCACGGGTTTGTGTGTTGTTACATTTTTTTGTGTGTTTGTGTATATGTATTGTAAGTGTACTGGAGTTTGTTGGTTGTTGGCCTTTGTGGCTGCAGATGCCATCATTGTGTACAATGTCCTGTGTGGGGTGGGTATGTATATAGTAGCATCGTGCGTGACACATGTACATGTGTGTGTTAGCGCGCGTGCGTGCGTGTGTATGCACTCACGTGTCTAGTTAATGGCAGATTCTTTCCATTCGTTGAGCTGACGCTGCTGTGTGTCTGACAGTGTTAACGCTCCAGTAAACCTGCGGGTCACTGGGTGTGTTTGGGAATACAGAGAGCAGAAAGCACCGCACTCTGTTACGCCTCTCTGGAACTGCCCTGCTGGCGAGTTTCGGTTATTACACAACGATTTATATTTCACCTCATATGTAGGTGCTTGTTATTGCCTCTCCACCCCCCCCCCCCCCCCCCCCCCAAAAAAAAAACAATGAATGCAATTAACTGAACATGTATCGGTTATGTGATTTAACTCTTAAGAATATACTGTGTTAAACTTTGAAGAGTGGAGGTTTTTTTTAAAGATTTTTTCGAAATTATAAGTCGGTGTTCTAGAACACCGTTGCTTTGAGTTAACAGTAGTGATTGTTGCATCAGCATTAGAAGGTTCAGTTACGAACATTCTAATCACAAGTTTCTGGTTCCACACAGTACTGTGGCCTACTGTTTTCTTGGAAAAAGGAAGAGCAAGGGTCTCATTCCTACCATGGTGTATGTATGCTCAGCCATTTGGCAAATGAAAGATATATAGCCTGATCTGGAGTCATTTTGAAGAGCACCCAGACTGCGTACCCAAGCATTGTTTTCAAGACTCAATACTGTTCCCAGATCAGTGATTAACACTGATTCCAAATCCATTTCTCGGAAGCTGCAAATTGTCTACTTTGTGTAGGTCACTCAGATTAAATGAACATCAGGTTTAGGTCGACAAATGTACGCTGTTCTGGGTTTCCGAGCTAGTTAGCTAGGCTGTATAACCTTGCCTGTTTATTTTGACCTATTTGTACGTAATTTAGCTTCCGTATGAAACGGCTTGGAGCCTGCGCTTCAGTAATGCAGGTGCCAAAGCTAACACTAGTTTTCTAGTTTGTGTTTTTAATCTGTGTTTGGCTGGGCTGAAGGGAGGTGTATCCCCGAGCTGCGTTGACACGTCACGCGGTAACTCCTACTCGCGGTTTTTTTATTATATCGTTATTTTTTTTTCCCGTTGATTAAGAAAATGCGAGTGATTTATTTTCGGTCCCGTCTCGTCCTTCAGCTTTACGGCCCGGCAGCTCGAAAATCCCAGAGGAATTTGTCAGTGAAACCGTGGCTATGATGTCACTGTTTGATGTTTCCTTGTTTTAACTGCGGTTTCCTGGCTGGTTGGAAAACTGGGAGGGAGAAGTCTCCTGCTTCATCGCGTAACCCCCCCCCCCCCCCCCCACACACACACACTCAGCCACCCAGCTTGATTTAACCCATTCAATACCTGATCCCTTATTCATAAAGAGTCGCAGAGTCGCAGTGCTGATCAGGGGTCAGGCTTCCTCTGTCTGCATTCTAATCCAATCCAGTGTGAGCTAAAAGAAAAAAACTGATCCTAGATCAGCTCGCCTGCTCTGAGGCACTTTATGAATGGCATCGTCAGTCTGCTCGGCCTCTCACTTCGAAGTGGATTAAAAAAAGAAAATCCATGCATCCATCCATTACCTATACCTTCTTGCCCAGATTCAGGTTGTGGTGGGGGCTAGAGCCAATCCCAGCATGCACTGGGTGCAAAGCCGGAACAACCCCTGGACAGAGAACCAGTTCATCGCAGGGTGAAGATGGTGAACATGCACGCACACTCACACCTACGGCCAATTTAGCGTCTTTTTTATGTTATTGCTTTTAAATGAAATTAATCTAACCTGCATGCCGTTGAACCGTGGGTGGACACCGGAGTACCCGGAGGGAACCCACGCAGACACGCGGACTACGCGCAGACTCCACACGGGCCTGCCGAGACTCGAACCCGGAACTTCCTTTCCTGCTTAACCGCCTCACCGTCGCACCCTTTTTATCCCAGTATGTGGAATTTTTCCCTTTTGTTGTTTTTGTTAAACCAGGAAGGGCTCCGGTCCCAGTAATTCGGTACTGAAGGTACCCCGGTCCGTTGGCTACCGGAGCTGAACGGAGCGAGTTTTGCCGTATTTTTATGTTCGGAACACGGGTAATGGGGCTTGAAGGTTACCCTAGCGGCGCGTTCGGCGGCGGCGCGGTCTGGCGGTGCTGCGCAGCTCGGAGTTTGTCTTCCCGACTTCCCCATCCTGCCTAAACTGCAGGAGGGGAACGCTCGCTCCCGTAGACGCGTTCGAGGAAACGGCCCGTTCTTCCTCTCCTGTTCACGCGCGTACGTCGGCGTTACCGACGGCGCGGAAACCTTCCCAGAATCCTTTCCTCACGCCGTCCTTTCGGAAGACTTCCTAGAACTCCTCGCCGGCGTCGGCCGCTAGCCTCCGCTAAGCGCCGCGTGTTTTCCTCCCGTCGTTGCTAGGACGGTTGCTAAGTGCAGCCGGGTTCGGTAGCGCGGGCAGCCGCAGGCGTTTTCGGACGCTGCCCACTAGTGGCCGAAGTCTGAACTTCTTGCGAACGGACCCGTTCTGTTGGCGAACTTCCATGTGAGCGGATGATCAGGTGTTCCATGCTCAGAGATGGACTAAGACTGATGGCTACTGCATATTTCATTTAGCAAGGATCCCGAGGGCTTCTGTTACTCCTGTTTGCTTTCACCTCAGCTGTAACCTGCTTAACCCATTCTGTTTGCTGTGATGGATCCCTTGTAGCATTTCTGCCACATTCCATTCTGCTGCTACTTTGCATCAGGTTGGCCAATGGAGGATGGGCTCCCCCTCTATTGCTGGGTTCCTCTCAAGATATCTTCCCAATAGGGGGTTTTTTTCTCGCCGCTGTCTGAGGGTTTTCTCCCCACTGGGAGTTTTTACCTTATGTACTTGCTATGTGGGGGCTCAGGTCTACTTGCTCTGTTTGCTCTCTTTGCTCTGTGTCTTGCCTTGCTACTCAGTAAAGCATCTTTGTGACAGTTCCTGTAAAAACTGTGCTATACAAATAAAATGGAATTCATGTTGCTTTTAGCTTGATGCGGTGGCTTCATACTTAGGATTCATTCCACCAGGTGCCACTCCTCCGATATTCTTGCATTAAGAACAATGTGATGTGGTGAAGTCTGTACCAGGTCATGACGTCAGGCAGCTCTGAGTCGCAGCACGGAAATGGCTGATTCTACTCTGCGTGTATGTGTGTTTATTTGTGCTTGTGTGTGTGTGTGTGTGTGTGTGTGTATGTATTTGTATGTGTGTGTGTCTCCTTGTGGGCGTGTGTGTGTGTGCGTATTTGTGCCTGTGTATGTGTGTGTGTGTTTGTATGTTTGTGCTTATATGTTCATATGTGCATGTTTATACCCTCACATATATGCACACGTGCCTGTCTCTGTCTCACTGTTTTCCTGTTTCTCGTTAGCGTGTTAGCCGGCCTATTAGCGGCCTCTTGCTGTTTTAACATGCTTGCTGCGCTGCAGGCTACCTCTTCTGCTGGCTGCTAACGTGCTAACATTGGCTTTGCGTGCCAGCAGATAGTCCTGGCTCCATCTGGCCCATTTGGGCTGCTCGTAAACAGTCAGAGAGACTGCGTGGGGAGGGGGGGGGGGGGCTGGGGGGCAGTGAATAGCACAGTGTGGACCCCCACATAAAAGGACAGCAGTTGCCTGTGGCAACCCAAATGCGCCGTCTGAAATGCGTGGAACCCTGATTGGGGGACATCGCCGGCTCGTGTCATGCTGGCACAGATTTAGCCAGCGAAGGTGCAGCTTCACTGATTTTAAGAACGGGTATATTGTTAGCAAAACCAGCATTCATGAGGAAAGTAAGCTTCCATCACACAAATATATAAGAACACTAAAAATTCTAATAAAAACGCACTGTATATACTAGATGTATATATTTAAAAATGCTTTTTTTCGGGGATTTTATATTTTATTTCAGGCAGAAGAGAATTTAAATAGATGCCTTACGGACCAGACAGAGGAATATTAGGGGTGCTGAAGACCCCCTTTGTCAAAATGCTCGAAAGAACGGTCATGCCCAGTGCAGCTCTGAGGATGGGGTCAGAGGTTAAGGGTCAGAGGTGCGAGGGGTTTGGTTGACGGTCTGTGTGTCTCTCTCCCACCTTGCCCCCCTCCCACCCCCCAGGCCTACGCCAAATTTGCGGGAGCGCCGCTCAAAGTCCACAAGATCACCAACCCCTGGAGAAGCCCCACAGGTAAGTG